>CM062290.1:414931728-415225332 GCA_031216915.1 Pictodentalium vernedei
TATGTACTTAATTTGATAGCCTTACTATGGCCATAACGCGTAGATTAACGCACAGATCAAAGTGCTATTTGTGCGCAATCCATGACAGGACTTCTAATATTATTGCGTCCCTAGAAATATTGCCCAAGCGTGGAAAGTGACCAGTCCACAGCGACTGTACTGTATTAATCAATAATAATAATACATGGTTTTTATATAGGATAAAATCACATGGTTGTGCTCTAAAATGGTTTACATGGGAAAAAAATACATATTTGAGCTCCCTACAAAAACACTAAAGTACATGTAAACAAAAACTGATCAAATTAGGTAGCTGAAACTTTTAAGGCTTCTCAGAACAAATGGGACTTGAGTTTTGTTTTGATGAAGTCTAAGCTTATGGAAGCCTTGATATGTGCTGGCAACAAGCCTGAAAATATAAGCAGACTGTCATCTGCAAAATGAGGTCCCCAGAGGGTGAATTTGGTGATGCTACCATGCACAGCAGGGTAGCATCATAAAATTTACCCTCTGTGAACCTCAATCTAAATCAAGGTCTCAAGCCAAAACAGAAAGATGAACCTACATGTAGAGGATAAATTGGCCCACTGTATGGGATAACATCACCAAATTCACCCTCTGGGGACCACAGTTTGTAAATGGCAGGTTGCTTATATTCAGGCTTGGCTGGCAATGAGTTCCAGAGTCATGGACCTACTAAGGAAGTGGCCCTGGTATTCACCAAGGTGGAATGGGGAAAAAGGAACATGAAGACTGAGCTGTTTGGATGTGTGGAGATTCCGTTTTGATGATTGACACAATCAAAAGGTCCTGAAGATATTTTGGAGCCGATCCATTGCACTTAAAGACCAACACTAAAACTTTGAAAATGATACATTGTTGAACAGGGAGCCAATGTAGCTTATGAAACAAAGGGGTTATGGATCCCGTAATAATACAAGCGTCAGTGTTTTTAACTTTTTGCAGCTTTGTATTACATTAATTTTATTCAATTTTGTCTGAAATTATTTTTTTTTTATGTCAAATCTTAAACTAAAAATTTTTAGTCCACATTTTAATTCTTTTCCAACTCTTTGACCATGGTTACAGGTTAAACAAATGAAATGATCTGTGGTGCCCTGTAAAACCTTCAAATTCAACTTTGGGTAAAGCTTTCCAAAGGAAAGAACCAATCCACCAATATTTTCAAACTTAGCCTTATGACAGCAGGCTGAAAATTTTAATTGATGCTGATAATTCATGCCATCAGTTACACAAAATATGAAAGAAAACCGAGAAATAGAATTTACTGTGATCAGTAAATTTGAGTCAGTGTGAAAATTGTGAAGAGAAAGAGAATTTATGGAGACATATATTTTCGGGAGTAAAATATCTTTAACCCTTTACCTAACGAATCGCCCGCATCCACCCGCGTAATATGCAAATTAAGCAGTTGAAAAAATATTATTTTTCAAAAAATTTCAACAAAACCATATCATGAGACCCCTCATTGGAACGAGCTCGTCGAGCTCGTTCCAACGAGGGGTCACATGATATGGTTTTGTTAAAATTTTGTAAAAAATTTGAAAAAATGATATTTAAAATAGCAAATTCTGACATCGTCTGCGCTGGGTAAAGGTTTAACTGATTGAGGACTAGATTATTTTTGGTGGTCTGAATTTGTTCAAAATTTGTTTTATTTCAAATTATTGGAGAGTGCCCAGAGGCAATCATCAGTAATTTGAAAGAGGACAAATTTTTATGGACAAAATATTATTTGCATTTGACTGAATATGAAACACTAGCAATGAAAAGTTTGGCCTTTGCTCTGGTACCTTCATTTTTCTGAAGGCCCAGATAGTGGCTTCTGGCACTCAACCAGTTAACCCTTTACCCAACGAATCGGCCGCATCCGCCCACATAATATGCAAATTCAGCAGTTGAAAAAATATTATTTTTCAAACAATTTCAACAAAACCATATCATGTGACCTCTCGTTGGAACGAGCTCAACGAGCTCGTTCTAACGAGGGGACACATGATATGGTTTTGTTGAAATTTTTTGAAAAATTTAAAAAAATGATATTTAAAATAATAAATTTTGATATCATCTGCATTGGGTAAAGAGTTTAAGAAATCAGCAATGGGTTTTTGTAAACAGCATTTAATTGACTATTCATGGGTATCCACTGACACGACTTGGGTGACCTACTGACTTCCCAGGGGCATGAGCTTGGGTGCATAAGCTGGGTCTATTCCTCAAATATATGTAGTTTCGATACAATAAACTTTTGTTCACACTGAAATTTAACACTTCAGGCAATATAAATATGCTTATAACAAATTGTACTTTTACTGAAAATTATAACTTTGACACAATCTCGACATTTTAATGATGTTCTGGCAATAAAATTTCAATTTCTGGCATTGACTTCAATTGGGAGATTTATATGATAAGTAAATCTTCTACACATTACATAGAGAGTAATCGCTTGACTGGACTGTTTACATGAAATAATTCATGAGAGGTGAGGGACGTTATACAAACATGAGTGCACAAATGTGCACGAGTGTTTTACAATATAGTCTCTCGCCTCGAATGAAATATTTCACATAACCAGTCCAGTCAAGCGATTACTCTGTTTATTACTTTTCATCATTGATGATAATTATATTATTTAACCCTTTACCTAACGTAATGGCCAAAAAAGGCCAGTGCTATTCTCAAAACTTGCCAATTAATTTTCATTATTTTTTCATTTTTTGTCTCTAAAACATAGGTTATGACCCCTCATTGGAATAAGCTCATCGCGCTTGTTCCAATGAGGGGTCATAACCTATGTTTTTGAGACAAAAAATGAAAATAATGTTTATTCAAGAATTTTTTTTCAAGTGTCGTCTGCTTTTCATGTTAGGTAAAGGGTTAAAAAAAAACAATGAAGTCCCCATTACACCCACGGCAAAGCATCTTCGCTTGCACGCACGGATACATGACACAATTGTTGATTGCATAATTCACTTGTGAAGTTATCATTTATAATCAAACCCAGAAATCACACTTTGGAAAGTAATAAATGATTTTATCTATTTACAAGAAAAGTATGCAGAACTGAGCCTTCCTTTCATTTGAATGATGCAACACTAAACAAATGTGTTATATATGGCTTTTAAAATTTCAATGACTGCAACACTCCCAACCTTATCTGGACAAAAGTCTTTAATTAACGTCTGTTGAATTGTAAATGACATTATTTAGGGATTGCCCTGTTAAATAATTATCGCCACATTTCACTGAAACAAACGGACATAAACCAATTAAGCCTTCATGTATCTTGCTGTTTATAAACTTCACAATATTGGCTACTTTCTACAACTGAATATACAAACATACAAATACATAAACATTTACCCCTGAGATATTTAAAATGAAAGTTTCAATGACACTGCAGCTTAACTTGACTGTGTGTAGTGTTTGATGAAATGGAAAATGTGTTCAATGATTATGAAATACAACAAGAATTGTGATAATTGAGAATATGTTAATTTCTGTTCCCTGTATGCTATATTTTCAATAAGAATAATTTGAGGTATAGACTGTAATAAAGATTTGAGGCATGGGTTAATGTGGCCCTCACCATTAATGTATGTCAACCAAAGTTACCAAGTTACAATAAAATTATTCTAAAACGAGTCATCCTACCAAGTTACAATGAAATCCCTTCATAAATATAACTTGTAGACTTTGCTAAAGGAATCTAGGTCACATGACAGCTCCATGGTCACAGCTGACCGATCATGACCAAAATAGGAGAGCCTCATATAGATATCATACCAAGTTTTCCTACCAAGTTACAATGAAATCCCTTCATAAAAACAACCTGCTGACAGTGCAAAAGGAATCTAAGTCACATGACCAGGCAGTGGTAACGGCTGACCGATCGTAACCAAAACAGGATAGTCTCATCTAGACATCATACCGAGTTATCCTACCAAGTAACAATGAAATCACTTCATAAATATGAACCGTAGTGTGTATTAAACAAATCTAGGTCATAGGCCTGTGTGACTATTACAGTTGACCTATCATGGCCAAAATAGGACATTCGGATCTAGACTTTATACTGAGTCATCCTACAAATTTACAATGAAATCCCTTCATAAATGCAAGACTGTAGAGTGTGCTAAAGGAAACTGGGTAACGCGCCCCTGCAACTGTCACGCTTGACCTAACCCAACCAAAAAAGGACGTTCTCATCTAGATATTGAACGGAGTCATCCTACCACGTTACAATGAAATGTCTTCATAAGTATGACCTGTAGACTGTGCTAAAGGTTTTCAGGTTTTGGGCTTGGGCAGCCATCATGGTTGAACGATCACAACCAAAAGGGGACATTCTCATCTAGACATTATATGGAGTCATCCTACCATGTTACAATGAAATTCATCCATAAATACAACCTGTAGGCCATGCTAAAGGTTTTGGGGTTTTGGGTCTACATAACCATCATAGTTGACCGATCGCGATTAAATAAATAAATCTATAAACAGAAAGGTAAACAAATCAAAAAACACATTTTTTATGCAGTTGCTGGATAAATAGTTTTTATCTAACAATCATACAGATTTTGGCCTGAAAACCATGAGAAACAGTACATATCACATAATGTGTTCCGATTCTATATCATATAGACGACTCATTCTGATTCTGTATCATATAGACAACTCATTTTCAGTAACACGACAGTTACAAGCAATTGACTAAAAATTTACAATATACAGAAACTGCACAATTCAATATTACACCTACCCTGTTCCTGAGGAAGTGCCCACATTGCAAACTCGTAAATTCAAGCATCATCATAGGAAGTGACACTGAGAGTGAATAATTTGACAACACAACTTGAAAATTGCGGTGACCGTATTACTCATTGTTTGTCAGAGTGCGCAACAATATATACTACTCAAAGTTTGCTAAGCACCAAATATTTGACACATCATTGTGAAATTTGCTTGTGACATATTTGCGATATTTTTTGTGGATATGATTGAGGAATGTATTGAGATGGTCCCCAGTGTTTACATTAGCTCTCTTGACAGGCAGATGTTTCGTGACAGTCATGGAAAGCATGTACCCCATGATTTCATGATGTTTTTGTGTACTGTCCACATGTACATGACATGTGTAAGGTATTCAATCTTCATTTCAATACAAACCTTTGTGATTTACTGATTGAATATGGCAAACGCAAATGTAAGAAGACATTTGTCTGAAGCAGAAATGTGGCAGGCTATAGGGATGGTGGAGCAAGGGGCTACCCATTGTCAGGTTGGAGAAGCCCTTGGTGTGCACCATACGGTGATCACCAGAGCCTGGGCAAGATTTCAGCAGTATGGCACACCTGTAAGATGGCATGGTGGAGGCAGAGACAGGGTAACATCTGCAGCTGAACACCGGTTTTGGATCATTCAGGCCCATAGGAACCGCTTTGCCACAGCAACCCAGCTTCGCTGTGACCTTCATAATGCATCCTGGGTAAATGTTTTGACGCAGACTATCCTGGCAAGGTTGCACGAAGGTGGTCTCCGATCGAGAAGACCATGTCTTCTTCGCATTCCGCTGTCCCAGAACCATCGACAGGTACGATATGAATGGGCCATGGACCACGTTGGATGGACCAGAGAAGATTTGCGACCTGTCCTTTTTACAGATGAGTCAAGGTACTGCCTAGACCACACAGATAGGCATTCTATGGTATGGAGAAGACCAGAAGTGTGATTCCATGCAGCCAACATTGCTGAGCATGACCGCTATGATGGAGGGTCAATCATGGTCAGGGGTGGCATCAGTAGGGATGGACGTACAGAGCTCTGTGTCCTTGAACATGGTACATTGACTACACAGCAGTAAATTGATGAGATCCTGGATGTCCAAGTCAGATTGTATGCAGGTGCAGTGGGTGATCATTCTGATGGATGATAATGCCCGTCCTCATGTTGCCCATGCTGTCCGGGAGTACCGACACAGGGAGGAGATTGAGCGCATGGACTGGCCAGCAAGATCCCCTGACCTCGATCCAATCGAACATGTCTGGAATGAGTTGCAGCTTGCAATTTCAGCCTGTCCAGTCCAGCCAAGAAGTGTCCGGGAGCTTGGTGCCATGCTGGTCAAAGAATGGAACAACATCCCACAAAGGACCATCAGGAACCTGATTGGGGGCATGAGAAGGCATTGTCAAGCTGTAATTAACAGTAATGGGTCTCATACTCGATACTGAACCCATACCAGTTCGCTCCGTCAACTTTTTGGCAAATTGAAAAATTTCCTCTTTTACCAATAATATCCATTTTCCATGGTTATCATATTCAAAAGCTAAAAAATGAAAGAGTCAGTGACTCTGTAGCTCAACTTGGATATGACAGGAATTAGTACTTGCTGTGACCAAGACAACTGAATAAAGAATATGACAGGAATTAGTATTTGTTTTGGCCCAGTCAACAATAATAAAAGAATTACAAGGTGACTGTAATGGACTACAGATTAAGACCAATCATTGTAGATTATTATTTTTGTGTGGAAATTTTCAGTCCCAAACAAAATATTTTCAGACTAAAATTTTTTCTTCTTCTTCTTAAAATTGACCAAAATGCATCAAAACACAAAAAACTAATTTCCGGATTTTGGTCCAAAATTTTCTAAGTCCCACCCGGACCCCTAATTTGCATAATTTATTCACGAGAAAAACTCTGTATTATATGTAATGTATCCCATGGTACTAAACATTCATACAAAAATTTATTCAAATCAGATCTTTCATTTGGAAGTTCTGCGCAAAAATCTGATTGCACTTAATTTTGAACAAAATGGCTGCTAGCGGCCATCTTGAATTTCAGACTGGACTCAAAAACACTCCTTCTCGTCCCACAGTGATAACAAAGGTACCCAAGAAGTTTCGTGAAGATTGGTTCATAAATACGGCCTCTAGCCCGAGCCGTATTGGGATTTGCACTCACAGTGCTGAAAGTAACACTAAATCAATGAAAATTAGCCTAATTTGCATAATTTACGCACAAGAAAAAAACCTGTAATATATGTAATGTATCCCATGGTACTAAACATTCATACAAAAAATTATTCAAATCAGAGCTTTCATATGGAAGTTCTGTACAAAAAACAGATTTCGGCATCGTCGGTACAAAATGGCTGCAGGCAGCCAGCTGGAATTTGGGACTGCACCCAAAAACACCCGTTCTCGTCCCACGGTCATAACAAAGGTACCCAAGAAGTTTCGTAAAGATTGGTTCATAAATACGGCCTCTAGCCCGAGCCATAGCAGCTTGGCACTTACAGCTCTGAAAGTAACACTAAATAAATCAAAGTTAGTCTAATTTGCATAATTTATGCACGAGAAAAAAACCTGTATTATATGTGATGTATCCCATTGTACTATACATTTATACAAAGCTTTATTCAAATCAGAACTTTCATACAGAAGTTCTGTACAAAAAACTGATTTTTGCATCATCGGTACAAAATGGCCACTGGCAGCCAGCTTGAATTTTGGACCACACCCAAAAACACTCGTTCCCGTCCCAGAGTCATAACAAAGGTACCCAAGAAGTTTCGTAAAGATTGGTTCATAAATACGGCCTCTAGCCCGAGCCATAGCAGCTTGGCACTTACAGCTCTGAAAGTAACACTAAATAAATCAAAGTCAGTCTAATTTGCGTAATTTACGCACGAGAAAAAAACCCGTATTATATGTGATGTATCCCATGGTACTAAACATTTATACAAAACTTTATTCAAATCAGAACATTCATACAGAAGTTCTGTACAAAAAACTAATTTTTGCATCATCGGTACAAAATGGCCGCTGGCAGCCATCTTGAATTTCGGACTACACCTAAAAACATTCGTTCCCGTCCCAGGGTCATAACAAAGGTACACAAGAAGTTTCGTAAAGATCGGTTCATAAATACGACCTCTAGCCCGAGCCATAGCCAATTGTTGACGTATGGACAGACGGACAGACGGCCAGACGGACAGACGGACGACGGACGACGGGCCATGACAATAGCTCAAATTTGACTTCGTCAAAGTTGAGCTAATAATGTCAAACACAAATAAAATCTTAATTTCTGTACTTAAATCATTAAAGATATAATTAAATAAAAATATATACACTTTTCATTACAATATTTCAACTGAAACGTAAAACAGGTAGTTGGATATACTTGGTGCTTAGCAAACTTTGAGTAGTATAGTTCCATAATATAAATTTTTTGAAAAACTTGTTCTCGTCCAACATTATGTCCCAAAATTGTACTAATAATTTAACCCTTTACCCAACGAATCGCCCGCATCCGCCCGCGTAATATGCAAATTCAGTAGTTGAAAAAATATTATTTTTCCAAAAATTTCAACAAAACCATATCATGTGACCCCTCGTTGGAACGAGCTCGTCGAGCTCGTTCCAACGAGGGGTCACATGATATGGTTTTGTTGAAATTTTTGGAAAAATTTGAAAAAATGATATTTAAAAAGATAAATTTTGATATCGTCTGCGTTGGGTAAAGGGTTAAGATTTAATCTGTATGAGATTTGTTGGATAAATTTGCAAAGCCGGCTCACTGAGATCCCATTCTGGACATTAGTCACACCACCTCGAATCTGATATAAATCACAGGACATGCACATTATCATGATAATCTGTATGTATCAGAGACCCCTGATGCACGCTGTATTCGCGTAATTACAGACCCAATATACTACTGTAAGCTAAAATAGAAAAAATTAAAATGCGCAATTTATTGCTAGAATAGAGCAAAGTGGCCAAATCCCAATGATTTGGCCACTTTCTCTGTTCTAGAGATAAGTTGCTGTTGATTGAATACTTCTGTTAACAGAATAATTTTGGTTGGCAAAGTGGCTATTCAATGAACAGGATAGTACTGTACATGTATTTGGTATCTTTCAGCCCTGATAAAAATTTCAAACAAAACTAAACTATTAAAGCAAGTTTAAATGTTTAAAAATCAGCGCTGAGTAGGCGCCCACCCTTAAATCTTCTGTCACTGGACATATTTCACACGCGACCATTTTTCAAAATGCAAGTAGACCTCCACCCTCAAATCTCGTGGACTTATTTCAGGCCCGACTATATTTCAAAATGCAAACCCTGTAAGGGTTAATTTAAAAGAAAAAAATTTCTTGTAGTTTTCCCTCAGCTATATTGAACTGCTAGTACAATATGTACATTTATCCCTAATGTTACTGGTATTATACTTACATGTACAATATAGCAAAAGATCCTCTGACAACAAAATTCAAAATCAGTGACAGAGAATTTTTTTATCACCTTTGATAAACTTTGTTTACTCAAGAGTCAAAAAGTACACTGTATGAAGGAATGTTAGTTATTTTGTTAGTTTGGGTCATTTTAACCCAATGCCAACCTCAACTATTTGTGAAGAAACACAATTTATTTAATTATTTTTCTGGGTTTTGAAAACGCTTTCAACAGATAAAAATTTTAATTTTTAATTTATTTACTTTTTCCTGAAACAGAAGTGTTTTTTTTTTATTTTACTAGATCATGTTCCATCTAACTCTTGCCTTGACTACAAATATTTATTTATTGGTGTTTAATCATTTACCAAACAAACCGGCCACATCTGCCTGCATAATTTACAAATTAAGCAGTTGAAAAACATCTATTTTTCAAAATATTTCAGCAGAGCCATACCATGTGACCCGCAGGTCACATGATATGGTTTTGTTGAAATTTTTTTACGAATTTGAAAAAAAAACAATAATTAAACTTAAGGGCCTAATTCCGACTTTGATCTTATTTTTGCAACAGAACAGGTGCCCCCTTCATGCAGTCTTTGTGTTAACTCACAAGTTACATTCTAAGTACCTTGGTATTTGTTTTTAGACAAGTCTTGGCTGCATATACAGAGGAGCCCACTTAATTGGATATCTCTTAATTGTATATCCCTGTTAATTGAATATAATTTTCAAACACAAAACCATTTACCATATCTTCAGTACAAATTTGATCTGTTAATTGCATATGGGTTGTAGAGTAAACTGTTAACTGTATATAAATTTTTGTAATATGTCGAAAAAATTACTGTGACACGCACCAAATTCCCCTTATTTATCAACCTTTTTGGCCTCACTACAAACAATACAGGCATTTATTCTATTATATCTCGTTTGACAGAGCTCTATGAGCTCTGTCAAACAAGATATAATAGAATAAATGCTCAGTTTACCTCCAGAACACAGGAAACTGACCAAATCCCTGTTAATTGCATACTCCTGTTAATTGAATAATTTTCACTGGCAAATGGATATTCAATTAAGAGAATTCTACTGTATAGGCTGCAGAAAGAACAGCAGCAAAGTCACGGAATGTAGACTGTCAAAGAGTAGCAAAAACATTTAAAAATCTCAACCCTTAAGGGTTGAAATAATAAATTTTGATTATGGTTACATATTGCTGCACAATGGCTAATCATGACTGCAACATGGATATAAAATCAAGTCCAGCCAATCGTTTACACCCAGACAGTGGCGGCGCCAGAAATTTTTTTGTGGGGGGGGGGGGGGGGGTGGGGGGGGCAACTAGGGGGGCAGACTCCCATGAAGGGGGGCAAATACGTAAAGGATCATATCATTACTTTGTTATGAGGTAGTCCAAACTTGGACCCAAAGTCCGTAATATACTTTTTTGGTTTGGTACGTCCTCTGGACGTACCAAACCAAAAAATTATATTACGGATTTTGGGTCCAAGTTTCGACTAAATGTAATGGTAATTAGCGGTCCTCCTTTCAAAAAATCCTGGATCCACGTCTGGTGGGTCTGTGCATGAGAGAGAGAGAGAGAGAGAGAGAGAGAGAGAGAGAGAGAGAGAGAGAGAGAGAGAGAGAGAGAGACTCATAATGCTCGTCTGTCATAATGCGAAATCCATGAATTTTTTTAGACAAGGGATATGGATAGACATGCCTTTGTTGGCTCATAACTTAATTATATCTTATAAGTATCTGCATCCGAGTCTTTAAATCTCTACTGCCTGGATGTGTTCATCAGCTAGCCTGAGGCTTTGGGCTAAGTGTGTATGGGAAATTATTGGGAATAAAAAAAGAGAGGGGTATGTGTGTGTGTGAGAGAGAGTGACTGAATGTGTTTGTGTGTGAGGGTGGATGGAAATGCATGCGAGATGGTTGGGAGGGGGTGGGGGTGGGGGGGGTGGGGGGAACTGGGGGTGGGGGTGGGGGGGGGGGAAGCCTTCGTTTTTTTTTAAGGGGGGGAATGCCCCCCCTCCCCCCCCCCCCCCCAGGGTAGTGCCGCCACTGCACACAGATTGCCAATTTTAGAGGTCTTCCACAGTAAACAAGTGCAACACCGATCGTAAGTGATCAGACAATGGTCCCCTTCAGATGGGTGTGTCACCAAATAGTGGACTAATGTCTGATGAATGCAAAAAGATTGAAAGTACAGCATCGAAATATCACTGAGCAACAGGTGGTGGTATGAAAGAGAAATATGAAAAAAATGTGGGGTAGAGATTTTTCTTCGCACCTGTAAAGCTTGTCCTTACAAGAAAATGTACTTCAAGTAGTGGAAGACCAAACTGAAATTATCAGACCAGGCTGGTTTTTTAACTCTACATGTATATAGACACAAGGAAAGAAGTTATATAGGTTTAACACTTAACAACACTGTTTGCAAATGATTGGGTCATTTCGGTAACATATACACTGAAACCATACAATCATGCACAGGCTGGCACATCTACAGGTTCGTAAGCATCACCCCTTTTAGGAACAATGGACATTCACATCTTGATTCTGGACAGAGGAACATCAGATACAGTCAGCACTGGTTCATGATCATGCCCTGTTCACCTGAACTAGTCCTCCATAGAATTGAATCCATGGAGAGATGACAAATGGTTGTCCTAAAATCATCAAGTACATGATAATTTCAGTAACTGAACATTAACCCCAAAACCACCGTGTCTAACAATATAGTAAACCAAGAGAGATCTTACAGATGGTGAAGTTGTCCAATGTAGCAGTAAACTGGTCTGCATATAATATTCCATGTAGTTCAGATATCAGAGAAGTCTGGAAAAGAAAATCGGTCACTTGAAGCCAATTTTATTTGACAGAAGGACAGACAGACTGTCAGACAGATGGATGGAGTGCAATCCATAAGTTCCCTCATGGTAACCTGTCGGGGTCTAATAAAAAGCACTGCTTCACTTCACAGGATTCCCAGAGTTCCCATGGGGAGAGCCAATAAATACAGGAAGATCTTAAATGGAAAAAACACAAACAAGTAAAAAGGCAAACTCCACTCTCGGATTCCTCTGCAGAAACCTCCAACACTATCCAAGGGAATGCCAAAGAACTGTCTACCTTGCACTTGTAAGATTGATAATTGAATATGGAGCCATCATCTGGGACCAATATGCAAAGAAAGAGATCAGTAAACTTGAAAGCAAACAAAGAAGGGGTGTAAGGTTCACAGCGAAAAACTATAAATTAACCCACTACACTCTGATGTCAAAATGGCAAAGTTTTCAGCAACAATATTTCCCATAATGCAGTTTGATATGTAACCAAATATATCTTGTTTGACAGAGATATAATTGGTTAAATCATAATTAAGGAAGAGAAAAACAGAGTGCTTGAAGAAAATTCTGTTGCACTACCATATTATTTATTCATTGGTGTTTAAGGTCACATACTTATGCACAGCGGCTAATCGTGGAGGAAGCCAGAGTACCCAGAGAGAATCACCGAGCATCGACGAGCAACTATCAGCTCCTCAACATTCTAACTCTGTTCAAGCTTCGCTCAAGCAGGGTTACAGTGGTTGAAGACATGTGCACTGTCGACATGCAGTATGCCTTAGTACACTGCATCATCGTGCCCCCATGTAGGCAACCGGGATAAAGTGTCTTGCCCAAGGACACAACGCGGGTTGTCCCGGACGGGGATCGAACTCGGGACCTCTAGCATAGGAGTCCAACAGGATACAACTGAGCCACCACGCACCCCTTGCACTACCAGAGTGCTAGGGGTTAAGAAAAGAGGAGTGTATGACAAAAATACTCGAGGAGCTAAAATTACCTACTTGTACAATTATAATCCAGAAGGCAAAATAAACAGTGCCTTTCCTTCTTCTATGAAGTGATTGAGGAACAAATATCAGAAATGCCTCTAGATAAATTCATCAAGTTCCAAACACAGAGACAGGCTAAAAAATACTGACACCTCTCTGGTCACTAACATTGTGTCATCTTTGGTAAGGAACAATAGTAGATCTGCAACTGTTCCAGCATGTAAAACAACCCACTACAAACGTTCGTTCTTTGTGTGCATAAGTACCGACTGGAACCACCTGGACAAAAAACCTGTGGCAGCTAACACAACAGAGGGCTTCAAATCTGCCCTAGCGGACCATCAACATGGACCTGCTCACTCTTCCATCTCATGTTTTAGCCCAGCAGGGACTCTACAGTACGTGAAGAGTGTATTACCACTAAATCACCCACAGGGTGGAGATTCCACCCAAATAATAATTAGCAATAATTCCAAATTTGTTGCAAAGCATAACCAGCACAAGCAAAGTTTCAGCCAATGGACCTCCGGGTTCATCACAGAGGTCCATTGGCTGAAACATTGCTTGTGTTTTTTGTCGATATGTACAAAATTTGAAAGTTATAGCTTGGGTGATACCTCCACTCCATGGGTGATTTAGTTACAATCCACTCTCCACGTACTGTATGTCATATCCATACAGATATTCAGTCCTGGAAATGAGAAGGGTGCGAGTGCAATTGCTCCCGTCAGCACCCGTGTTTTCTATTTTACGGGAGCTAAAAAATGCACTTGTTGAAAAATATTGTGGAGCACTAATATACTGAGGGCATATAAATGTATGTTGTTTTGAGAAAACAGCACTCTGTGGCCAGTGGTAAGTAACTGTTATAGTTCAGCAGGTCTTTATACATTTAAAGTTTCTGGTGTTTGGTGACAGTATTGTACTAACATTTTACATTTTATGGGTGCAATATACCCCCTGTCTCTGATTTCACATGAGCTTAATCCGTCAATTTTGTTCATTTCGAGCACTGTACAGTTAAAACTAGAAGTCTTGTCACGAATAGTGCGCTTATCTAGCCCTAATTGTGCGTTGGAATTGCGCACAATTGCCATATCGAATGGCATCCAAAGCATGGCAGGTTCTCCTGGTTGCTCATAGCAAACACAAGCAATGTTTCTGCCAATGGACCTCCGGGTTACCCAGAGGTCCATTGGCTGAAACAGTGCTTGTGCACAGGCCATATGTACAGAATTTGATAGCTTTACTTGGGCCATAACGCACACATTAACGCACATATCGACGTGCTATTTGTGCGCATTTCATGACAGGACTTCTAGTTTCAACTGTAGATATTTAATTTATTTGGATTTTGAACCTATGTTCAATGGCCAGCATTTTATTTTATTTATATGGTTATTGACTTATTTGGGTTTTGACCCTTTACCTGCTGAGTATTGTCATGAAGCAACCATGAATCGATTTGATGAAAAATTCATCTACATTTAACTCAAGGAATTATTGGAGAAAAAATCCATTTAATTTACAGGGTGTAAATTTAATTAAATGTGCCCAAATTAATCTTATTTCAGTGGCAAGAGAAATCCTGTCCTCGGTAGGAATATCTGCCAGCAGCATGAACAGAACAGTCGCCGTGGACTGGTCACTTTCCACACATGGGCAATATTTCCACAGACGCAATAATGTTAGATTCCAAACACTAATTACAGGAATAATCATCAAATATTTAATTAATGAAGCACCGGGTACAACCTGGTGTTTCATTAATTAAAATTTTGCTAATGATGATTTTTGCTACCTGGTAAACAGATGTGTGGACATAACTGCCCACATGTGGATTACGACCAATCCACAGAGACTGTACTGTAAGAAGTTAAAAACCACTTCAACAGCTGGAGTCAAATCTTGTCAGAGAGAGTTTGGGGATTTGAGAAGCCAGTATAACACATGAGTGAATACTGAGCAGTGACAAGCAAATATCCAATTCTTTGACATCAGAATCTATCACACTGAAGCTCAATCTTGCTTAACATTGCTTAACCCTTTACCCAACGAATCGGCCGCATCCGCCCGCATCCGCCCACGTAATATGCAAATTCAGCAGTTGAAAAAATAGTATTTTCCAAAAAAATCTCAACAAAACCATATCATGTGACCCCTTGTTGGAACGAGCTCGTGGAGCTCGTTCCAACGAGGGGTCACATGATATGGTTTTGTTGAAAGTTTTTGAAAAAAATTAAAAAATGATATTTAAAATAATAAATTTTGATATCATCTGCGTTGGGTAAAGGCTGTGTGTGTACCATCAACACACCATATACTGTACAGTACAGTCACCATGGATTGGTCGTAGTCCACCCGTGGGAAGTGTTGTCCACGCATCCATTTACCAGGTATCAGGGTAATAAAAATCATCATCAGCAAAATTTTAATTAATGATGCACCAGGTTCTTCATTAATTAAATTTTTGATAATTATTCTCAAAATTAGTGTTTGGAATCTAATATTATTGCATCTATGGAAGAGACTCACAAACGTGACAAAGAACTACATTAAATTGAACATATTTTACAGTCCTTTCACTACCAGATAAGTGGTGTTCAACCGATCACCCAAAATGGCCGCTGACCCATTAGCGGTTATTTGAGCTCACAATCGGCCAATTTTGATACCGATTCCGATTGTAATACTGTGCATTACTAGCCAAGACGCGGCTCGAAAGAACTACATTAAACTGAACATTTTTCACAGTGTTAAACTTTGCTGACTGAGGTCACAGCAAAATTACCAGTTGCGCACACTTGGGTGGGAAACGGTTTACCGCCCAAGTGCGTGCAACTGATAATTTTACTGCGACCTGAGTCAATGGAGTGCAACCTTCACTTTTCTGGTATGAACTGGCAATTGACGCAAGTACGCTCAATTGTAAGTTTTACATGTCGTTTAAAGGGGCGTCTAGAGAGATTAAGAATACACATTGTGGTGGTTTTTCAATTTTATTGAATGATATCATTGACATCATTTTACATTAACAATTGAACAATTACAGAAGATAATAAAATGCGGTTAATGAATCATCACAAGCAGATTGGTAACAATCTGTTAAACCGATGATCCGGGAGCCGCTGCCGTTGTCATCCGACTGCCCACGATCGGCCGATTGTGGTGGCCGGTTCCGATCATCAGTTGAACACTACTAGATAAGTCGAGACATGAAAGAACTACATTAAATTGAACATATTTCACAGTGTTAAACTCCGTTGACTCAGGTCCAGTAAAATTAACAGTCGGATCCCCATTTTGATCATTTAAAATAAATTACCACTCTACCAGTGAAACAAAAAAAAAAACAAATACAAAAGAGAACACAACAGGAATGGGGTTATCTTGGCTCAAAAGGGTTATTTATTTACTGGTGTTTAAGGTCACATATTTATGCACAGTGGCTAATCATGACCGTGACAGTTTTACGGGTGGAGGAAGCCGGAGTACCCGGAGAGAACCACCGAGCAACGACGAGCAGCTGCCAGCTCCCCAACATCGTAACTCCGCACAGCAGCACAGGCAGATTGGTTGAAGACATGCGTACCATCGACGTGCAGTACACCTTAGTACACGGCATCATCGTGCCCCCATGTAGACAATCGGGGTTAAATGCCTTGCCCAAGGACACAACGCGGGTGTCCGAATCGATCGCTCAGACGGTCACCCATCTGAGGATTAATCGGGCTCATGTTGCTTAACTTCGGTGATCTGGCGAGTACTGGTTACCGCAACACCACCGCGCCCCCCTCACAAAAGCAGACCGTAAATTTCGATCAAATTGCGACAGGTTGAAATTCTCCCACTGCTTAACTCTCTGCAACGCTAGAATATCTTACCTGTCAAAAAGAAACACAAGAACACTGAATCTGAAATGTTATTTTTCCATTTAATTTTTTATGACGCGGCCTAAATAAGATTACATTGAATCTTAGATGCTCTTTCCATCTGTTTTCTTGGTGCATGCTTTTTATGAGCTCTCAACCTGCTGGTGTACATGAAGGTGCATCATGATCTGATCGGGATAAAGATTGCTTTTTGTGATTATATACTGATAGTAGTACTATACAGGTTGTTATTAATAATAACAAGAGGCCCCACGGGGCCTGAGGGCGCTCACCTGATACTGGCCGAGTCATATCACCAAAATAGCAAGGGATTCTGCCTTGTGGTTATTATCAGTTTTTCAACATAAAAGTGTTTTCTCTACTTAGTAACCCAGAGTGTTCATATGTTAGATCCCCATATTGGGTACTCAATAATTTATCTATTTATTTATTGGAATTTAAGGTCACTTTCTAAGGCTACATCATTACAGAGGCATAATTATAATATCAGGTTTGGTCAATCGTTTATGCCTATTACTGCCCACTTTACAGGGCTTTCAACGCAGGAATTGGTTACTGGGCCCAATTTTATCAATAAACCAGAACTTGAACAAATTTCAATTTGCCGCTTCTAAGAAAACTAAAAATCAAATATCAAAAGATTCTGAGAGGAGTATCAGAAAAAAAAGATTTTTTAAGAATATTTCTCATACTGAATTAAGTTATACATTGGGCTCCCATAGGGAACCCAAAAACAAAAGCTTCTGAAGCAGTGGTTTGGGAGAAGAAGATTATTCAACGTTATTCCCATTTAAGGTCACTTTCAGCATCTAAGGCTACATCTTACAGAGGCGTAATTATAATATCAAGTTTGGTCAATCGTTTATGCCTATCACTGCCCACTTTACAGGGCTTTCAATGCAGGAATTGGTTACTACTGGGCCCAATTTTATCAATAAAGCAGAACTTGAACAAACTTCAATTTGCCACTTCTAAGAAAATCAAAAATCAAATATCAAAAGATTCTGACAGGAGTAACAGAAAAAAAAGATTTTTTAAGAATATTTCTCATACTGAACTAAGTTATACATGGGCTCCCATAGGGAGCCCAAAAATAAAAGCTTCTGAAGCAGTGTTTTGGGAGAAGAAGATTCTTCAACGTTATTCCCATTAGCTACACTGTTAAAAAATGATGACTCGGCACTTTTAGTCCTAGAAAAGAACCTTATGATAAAATTTTTACCATTTTTTTCTTCCGGTCCTAAGGAAGCTTCACACCATATAAAAATTCTCAGTGCCATGTAGTTCTGGAGATATGGGCATTTAAAAAGAAAAAAATTTGTTAGCTCCTGCAGTTCCCGTGGGGGACAGGAAAACAATTTTCGGCATAAATTAGGTACTTATGACCCAATAAGCCCTCATATCAAATTTGGTTCAAATCGACTTTTTGGTTTGGAAAATAAAAATTTTGGTATAATTTGGGCTCCCACAGTGAGCCCAAATATGATCCCAGGTACTTGGCTTTACCAAACTTCACTCTCAGCCCCTAAGAATGCTGTACATCAAATATCAAAACATTTTGACTGGTGGATCTGAAAAAAAAATTTTTTTTAAAGAATATTCCTCATATTGAACTAAGTTATAATTTGGGCTCCCACAGGGAGACCAAATATGAGCCGAAGGACTTGACTTGAACAAACTTGAATCTCACCTCCCTAAGCATACTGTATACCAAATATCAAAAGATTCTGACCGGTGGATGCGAAGAAGAAGATTTTAAAAGAATATACCTCGTATTGCACTAAGTTACAATTTGGGTTCCCAAAGGGAGTCCAAATATGAACTCAGGGACTTGGCTTGAACAAACATCAATCTCACCCCCCTAAGGATGATGCATAGCAAATATCAAAAGATTCTGATTTGTGGATCCGAAGAAGAAGATTTTTAAAATATATCCCTCATATTGCACTAATTTGAACATTTGGGTTCCCATAGGGAACCCAAATATGGACCGAGGAATTTGATTTCTACAAATATGTGAATCAATGTTCCAAAGATGTTATATGTAAAATATGAAAGCTTTTAGAGCAGTGGTTTGGAAGAAAACAATTCTTTATTTTTTTCCCATTGCCTACTGTGTTAAAAAATACTGACTCAGCACTTTTTCAGAGTCCCGAAAAAGTACCCTATGATAAAACCGATAGCAATTTTTTTTTACCAATCCTTTCTGTTGGTCCCAAGAAAGCTTCACACCAAATAAAAATTCTCACTGCCGTGCAGTTTTTGAGATATAGGCGTTTTAATTTTTTTCTATTTTTAGCTCCTGTGGTTCCCACGGGGCTACAGGAAAAAAAATTTCTGCATAAATTAGGTACTTATGACCCAATAAGCCCTCACATAAAATTTGGTTCAAATTGGCCTCTCGGTTTAAAAAATAGAAATTTGGGGTGGGGCCAAAATTTTTGCTCCTCCCATAACATCGCCAAGTATAGACCTACAAACTTCTCTTGAACAAACTTGAGTCTACACCTCAAAAGGAAGCTGCATACCAAATATCAAGTCTCTGCTATTGCTGGTTCTTGAGAAGAAGATTTTTTAAGAATTGGAGCATTTTTGCCCCACCCCTCTGCTCAATATGAGCCGAAACCTAATTTGCCCAAAAATCAAAATGCCGCTATATAACCCCTACTCACATGAAATTTCATTAACATGCGGCCAGTCGTTTGGAAGAAAAAGACCCAAACACCACCTTCACGCCGGACGCCGGACGACGGACGCCGGACGACGGACGACGGACGAAAAGTGATCAGAAAAGCTCACCCTGACTTTCAGTCAGGTGAGCTAATAATAATTTATTAAGCCTAAAATTCCATTTAAAAAATGCTCTTTGGCTGTACATCACACAAATGGTAAAATATTAAGGCTGCTGCAACTGAGATGAACATGACAGTGTACAGTACAGCCGCTGTGGACTGGTCACTTTCCACAGGTGGGCAATATTTCCATGGACGCAATAATATTAGATTCCAAACACTAATTACAGTACGTGGAGAGTGGATTGTAACTAAATCACCCATGGAGTGGAGTTATCACCCAAACTATAACTTTCAAATTTTGTACATATCGACAAAAAACACAAGCAATGTTTCAGCCAATGGACCTCCGGGTTTAACCCGGAGGTCCATTGGCTGAAACTTTGCTGGTGCTGGTTATGCTTTGCAATAAATTTGCAATTATTCCTCAGGTGGAATCTCCACTCTGTGGGTGATTTAGTGATAATACACTCTCTACGTTCCCCGTGGGAACCCCGGGAAGTAAGCAGCACTTGTTTACTGTGGTAAACCAGTTCCGCTTTACTTGTAAAATAGGACCCAGTCACCAATGCTTGGGGTGAAAGTCCTCTAAAATGGGCAACATGTAGATCAACGATTGACTAAACTTGACTTCATCTCCATGTTGTGTCACGATTAGCCATGGTGCATAAATATGTGACGTTCACCACCAACAAACAAACAAACAAACTCTCTACGTACTGTAGGATTACAGATTACACTGAATCTGAGATGCTACTTCCATCTGTTTTCTTGGTGCAGGCTTTTTATGAACTCTCAACCTGCTGGTGTACATGAAGGTGTGTCATGATATAATCGAGAAAAAGATCGCTTTTTGTGATAGTAGTACTATACAGGTTGTTATTAAGGCTGCTGCAACTGAGATGAACATGACAGTGTACAGTACGGCCGTTGTGGACTGGTCACTTTCCACAGGTGGGCAATATTTCCATGGATGCAATAATATTAGATTCCAAACACTAATTATACAAGTAATCATCAAAAATTTAATTAATGAAGCACCTGGTACAGCCCGGTGCTTCATTAACTGGTAGAATGATGGAAGCCCATATTTGGGCTTTATTCTCAAGTGCAGGTACTTCTGCTTGAAGACACATATACAGTGGATATGCTTCGTATTAACTTTCAAGTGATATTATTTAGTCTGTAAGGGTTTGCCTTGTTACAATTTATGGGAGAGTGTGATGGCCAAAAATAATTTAGCACTCTACCAGTTAAGTAAAAAGTAAAATTTTTCGGCTGCTGATTTTATTACGTGTACCTGGTAAACGCATGCATGGTCATCACTGTCCACGCGTGAAATATGACTAGTCCACGGCGACTGTATTGTATAAATTTAGCATGGCGTGAAGCATGATTGTAAGAGTACACTACAGCCTACAGTAAAGTAAAACCTGCACATGCTATAAGCACTTAATTGCACGATATTTTTGTCACATTTTCACTTGAATATCACGATATTCTTATAGCAATAGCACATCGGTCAGTCGTAATTTTGTCCTCTGAATGAGTCAGTCGTTCGTAATTCACCCACTCAAATTGTTAAAGTGACTTTTCACACAAAACATATTACCATCCAATACATGTATGTTATGTCTGCCTGTTAGAGATGGGCAATATACCGAAAAACCGAACCGACACCGATATCATGGGGACACCGAAAAACCGAACCGACCCAATCTTTGAATACCGAAACCAACGGTATTTTCAATTTTCCCTGTGCATTCACTATTTATAAGGCCCTGGTGAGGATTGATAGCAGTTGAAGTGTTCATTTTCATGAAAGAAGTGACTGATTTTATTTTTCAGTTTTGTTAAGCCTGAAGGACCAGGGCAGTTGTACTAAATTATCAATAGTCTACGACCTGTACATGTCCAGTTGCTTAGCAGTGATTTCTAGCCAAGTCTTGGCTGCCTTAACAGGCAGCCAAGACTTGGCTAGAAATCACTGACCAGATCATTTTACCACTGTCATCAGGCCCACCTAAAGATGACATCTTCAGGACACACATTCTACGATTACAGACGCCTCAAGTGGAGCTTGAAAGGTTAAGGCGTATTTAGAACAAGTCACCAAATTACTGTAGATATGATCTGTATTGACAAAAGATTGACTATGTTGAGCCCATCAACAATGGCATGTGTAGCACTGTGATAGAATGATACAAGAACAACTTAATTCTGTATTTTTTCGGACATGGATTCCCCTTTGGTACTATCAGTGAATCTGAAGTCACATATCGAATACCGAACCGATACCGTGGTATGCCCACACAAAAATACCGAAACCGATACCGAACTCAAAATTCCAATACCGCCCATCTCTACTGCCTGTGATACGATACTTATACAACTCACAAGCCAGTGTAGAAAGTTGAAATACAAGTAAAACATGCACCACAATGATTTTCATTGTTTAACCCTTTACCTAACACACTCGGATGATGACACTTGCAAACAAAAGTCTTCTATTTTTTTCATTTTTTGTGTCAAAAACATACCTTATGACCCTTCATTGGAACAAGCTCATTTGAGAAAAAGAATGAAATAAATAATGAAAATTGAATGGTGATTTTTGTGAATAGCGCTGGCTAGTTTAGGCTATTATGTTGGGTAAAGGGTTAATTTTTATGAATGATGAGTGTGTCACAAGCATGTTCTTCTTTGCGATATATGCCACAACATTTCGAAAATTTCATTCTAATGCTTTAAGAATATCGCTCTAATAAGGCATAAATATGGCATTATTAACAGAAGAATATTGCCTAATGGTACAGTACAGTAGCAGTGGTTTGGGAGTAAACCACGCGTGGGCAGTGATGGCCACACATACGTTCACCAGGTAATAACAAGAAGAATGTTACTAAGGTAACACATGCCCCCCCTCCCCCCCCCCCGTGACATTCACCTTGCAGATGCAGCGGAAACTATTATACATGACACACCTTCTGACTGTCCTTAACATTTGTAAAAAGTTTAACAATTATACTATGATTCGTTTCTGAGTTATTTTTTTTATTTGGGTTTAACGACACATTAACAGCCAGGGTCATATCATGTCGGTGACAGTTTTACGGGTGGAGGAAGCCGGAGTACCCGGAGAGAACCACCGAGCAACGACGAGCAGCTGTCAGCTCCCCAACATCGTAACTCTGAACTCTGCACCGCGGCACAGGCAGGGTTAGATTGGTTGAAGACATGCGCACCATCGACGTGCAGTACGCCTTAGTACACAGCGTCATCGTGCCCCCATGTAGGCAAGCGGGGTGAAGTGTCTTGCCCAAGGACACAACGCGGCTGCCGCAGGTGGGATTCGAACTGAGGACCACTCGGCTTGCAGCCTGCACCTCTACCTACTGAGCCACCGCGCCCCCCGTTTCTGAGTTATGGCTGAGACACGAATATTGGCCGATTTTTAGTGTGACCTTGAAATGTGACCTTGATCCTGAAGGTATGAACCCGGCTATGCTGTGTTACACATCCTCCCATGGTCCTTTATAATTGTGTGAAGTTTGATGACTGTAGCCCTAATAGTTTTGGAGTTATGCTTGAGACACGGTTTGTGATCCTGAACATATGAAGGTCAATTGTGACCTTCACATTGCAGATGCGGCAGAAAGTATTATACGCAACACACCTTCTGACTGTCCTTAACATTTGTAAAAAGTTTAACAATTGTACTATGATTTGTTTCTGAGTTATGGCTGAGACACGAATATTGGCCGATTTTTTGTGTGACCTTGAAATGTGACCTTGACCCTGAAGGTATGAACCCGGCTATGGTGTGTTACACATCCTCCCATGGTCCTTTATAATTGTGTGAAGTTTGATGACTGTAGCCCTAATAGTTTTGGAGTTAATGCTTGAGACACGATTTGGGATCCTGAACATATGAAGGTCAATTGTGACCTTCACATTGTAGATGCGGCAGAAAAAGTATTATACGTGACACACCTTCTGACTGTCCTTAACATTTGTAAAAAGGTTAACAAATGTACTATGATTCGTTTCTGAGTTATGGCTGAGGCACGAATATTGACCGATTTTTAGTGTGACCTTGAATGTGACCTTGACCTTGAAGGTACGAACCCGACTATGGTGTGTGACACATCCTCCCATGGTCCTTTATAATTGTGTGAAGTTTGATGACTGTGTGATGACTGTGGCCATAACAGTTTTCAAGTTATTGGCTCGGACACACACACACATGGACAGACACATGCACACTTCAATCACTATATGCCACCCGACTTAAGTCGGACGGCATAAAAATAATGATCATCAAAAGTTTAATTAATCAAGCACCGGGTTGTACCCGGTGCTTCATTAATTACATTTTTGATGATTAATCCTATAATTAGGGTTTGGAATCTAATAATATTGCGTCTGTGGAAATATTGCCCACCCGTGGAAAGTGACCAGTCCATGGCGGCCATACTGTACACTTTGTTATAGGTTGTACTGTGAGTGAGCACACAATACATGTGTATATGCTAGCAAGTTTTATCACCAGATGAAGTACATGTATCACAATACTTTGTGATAGAATTCTAAGGATAATGGACTTGGAAAGATTTTACAACTGTGTGCAAAGTGTTATATGTGAATGATTTGTATAATTTGTGTACAGTTAAAACTAGACGTCCTGTCACAAACTGTGCGCTTACATGTATCTAGGTTTAATTGCGCGTAGGAATTGCGCACAACTGCCATATCGAATGGCATCCAAAGCCTGGCGTGTTCTCCTGGTTACTCATAGCAAACACATGCAATGTTTCTGCCAATGGACCTCCGAGTTACCCGGAGGTCCATTGGCTGAAACATTGCTTGTGCACAGACCATAATGTACAGAATTTGATAGCCTTACTATGGTCATAATGCGTAGATTAACACACAGATCGACGTGCTATTGGTGTGCATTTCATGACAGGACTTCTAGTTTTAACTGTAGGTGCTAATTCAGGAACCTCAAAGCATCTTTCCTGGGTTAGAGAAGTAGAATAACTCTAGCTATGATTGACAAACGACATTGATTAACAAAGCATGTAAGGTGTTAATTTGCGTAACTCAAGGCAGCTGACTTGAGCTTGGAAAATAGAATAGCTCTAGCTATGATTGACAAATGACATTGATTAACAAAGTGTGTAAGGTGTTAATTAGGGTAACACAAGGCAGCTTTTCTGAGGGTTCATTCCCACTACCCCAAATCCCTTTAGACCAATTCCCACGAGGCCAATTCCCAAAAGATCAATTCCCCTTAGACCAACTGATGTGTTCTACTTTTGAAATAATTCTATATCAATAATTTGATATATTTATAAATACTTATAAATGTATTTAATGTTATTGATATTCAAGCCTGAAAATAAGCAATCTGTCATTTGCAGAATGAGGTCCCCAGAGGGTGAATTTGCTGATGCTATCCCATACAGTGGGCCAGTTTATCCTCTGGGTACCTCTTTCTGTTTATGTTTGAGACCTTGATTCAGGTTGAGATTCACAGAGGGTAAATGTAGTGATGCTACCCTGCTGTGCAGGATAGCATCACCAAATTCACCCTCTGTGGGCATCATTTTTCAGATGATAGTCTGCTTATTTTCTAGCTTGTTGATATTTTATAGATGTTGGGCAGATTCCTCATATAAAATTTTTTTTTTATCAAATAAAGTGCTTATCAGCAAATAAACGTTTTCCTAATTATCCTTATTCAACCCTTAATCAATAACAGTGTGTAATTGGTCTAAGGGGAATTGGTCTTTTAGGAATTGGCCTAAAGGGAATTGGTCTAAAGGGAATTGGTCTAGTGGGAAGACACCTTTCTGAGCTAGGAAAATAGAATACATATAACTCTAGCTATGACTGACAAACGAAACTGATTAACAAAGCATTTAATCTTCTTAATCAATGTTGTCTATTGAAAATGGTTACTAAAAACAAGATGCTACCATCATTAGTCACCAGGCTTATAGTCACTCAAGCATCACCCCTGGTGGAAATTACCTATGGTCCATGTGTAGCGAGATCCTTTGGTCATAATCCCCGGTGGAAGTTACCTGCGGTCCATGCATAGAAATATCCCCCGGTCATACACTTAGCTTAAGGTTTGAAAGAGTTAGCAAATGAATACAAGAGTAACTTATCCCAACATGGATATTCTGATAAATTCTATCTTTTGATTGGTCAGAATGCCTTGCACAAATAGCCATGGCAAAGGGTGTACCAAGATATATGAGAGCGTGCAACATCCAGGGTATAAGCACATGCGAAACATCGGGGATATATGGTTTAAATGAAAGCCTTTTGCTTTTGTTCGCCTCGAAATAAAAATCAAACCAAAAAACCTGAAACTAGTCACAAATATCATCAGATTTTTGACAATTCAATCATATTTTGATAAGAGCAAGTATCGTCCCCTCAGTTCCAATGTGTTCTATGTGCCAGTAGGCACATAGAACACACTGGAACTCAGGGGACGATATGTCAACAAAATACTGTTTACTCATTTCTTTAACGACCCAAGGGATATAACTCTATCTGTTGTCTTCTGTATTTGGTCCAACTGATTGCGGTGCGTGAGAAATGCGTCCACAAAGTTTTACTGTGTTTCAAATGGGACAAAAATGTTATCTCCGTCACGATGTATGTCATTTAATACCTGGACGTCTCATTTAAACACCTCGCCTGCAGCTCGGCGTGTAAAAACCGACATCCAGGTATTAAATCTCCATATACCATACATGTTGGCAGAGATAACTTATAATGTACACCCTGGAAAAACACTTGTTTGAGGTCTAGTACTGTAGTCAAATAATCAAATTGATTGACTTGAATGTATTCAGACCTTAAAATTAGTCCCGATTCATGAATATCAGTTTTGACTCTTGTTGCAAGCATCTCAAGTAATTTAGAATTTGAGAGTGTTGTTACCCATGGACCCTTTCCCAATGGCATCTGAGCATTATTTTTTCACAATTCAAACCCAAATTTCCAAATCTCATTTCCTGAACTTTGTGGTCATAAGCCCCTGGAAAATCAATATTTACAACCCAGCAAAGCATCTGAATTCAAGCACAAAAAAACCCAAGTTCCTCTTGAACACTTAAATGCCAAATTCCGATTCTGCCCAAAGATGCAATTTTTAGATACAAGTTACATTCTAAAAACCTTGATGTTAATAGATAGCCGCGACTTGTCTATTCACAACTGTGAAGCTATAGAAGATAGGCTGTCAGAGAGTTCTCAGTTCATTCTAAAGGTAACAAGCAAATTCAGTGAATTCATGTCTCCTGCTGGGCAGCAGTTTCAAGGCGAATTAATGCATCCAGTGGAATATAGCTGAGTTGCAAGTGGAAGTTATTTAGAAAAGAAGTTTCTTTTCTATGAAGAAAAGAACTCATACAAAGCATTTTAATTCAGGATTCCAAAACTGAATTGAAGCAACTGAAAAACACTGCATGTTGTTTATCATTATTTTATGTCTTCTCCATATATACAAAAAGAGTTGGCACAACGGGCACCAAAAATCTTTAGTGGAAGCAATTTTGTTATTCTGCATTACACATGAGGATACTCACCAATCAAATCAAGTTGTTCAGCATTATCATCATATTCAAGAAGATCGCCATCTTAAAAATTAGTTGATTTGATAAGAGTCCGGAAAACTGTCTGCCAATCATTTGAAGCAACATAATTTAATATGCGCAAAAACTTCCCACATTCGAACTTGGTCTAGGTATTGATAGAAGTAATCCATATATGAAATTTCATCGAAATCGGTTGATTTTAAGGGAAGTTAGAGTCTGGAAACCGTCAGCCAATCAAATTTCAGCAACCTAATTAAATATGCACGGAAAAGGCCAATATTCGAACTTGGACCCACAATTGAGGAAAGTGATCTACTACCCAAATTTCATCGTAATCGACTGCCTGTAAGGAAAATTAGAGTCTGGAAACGAAAAACACGGAAGGTGTGCACTTACTGTGTATTAGTTGTAGCACTGAATAAATCAAAGTTTCCCTAATTTGCATAATTTTTGCACGAGAAGAAAAGCCGTATTATATGTGATGTACTGCGTGTTACTAAACATTCATACAAAAATTTATTCAAATCCGAACTTTCATATAGAAGTTCTGTACAAAAAACTGATTACACCCAATTTCTGAACAAAATGGCAGTTGGCGGCCATCTTGAATTTTGTACCAAACCCCAAAACACAGAGTCTGGTCTCACAATGATAACAAAGATACCCAAGAAGTTTCATGAAGATCGGTTCATAAATACGGCTTTTAGCCCAAGGTGCATTGACACACAGACGGACAGATTTTCGGTACAAAATTTACCCCATTCGAACTTGACCTACAGTTAAAACTAGAAGTCCTGTCATGAAATGTGCACAAATAGCATGTTGATCTGCGCGTTAATGTACGCGTTATGGCCATAGTAAAGCTATCAAATTCTGTACATATGGCCTGTGCACAAGCAATGTTTCAGCCAATGGACCACCGGGTAACCCGGAGGTCCATTGGCAGAAACATTGCATGTGTTTGCCATGAATAACCAGGAGAACCTGCCGTGATTTGGATGCCATTCGATATGGCAATTGCGCGTAATTCCAACGTGCAATTAAGCCTAGATAAGCACACTATTCGTGACAGGACTTCTAGTTTTAACTGTAGGTATTGATAAAAGTAATCCATATATAAAATTTCATCAAAAATCGGTTGATTTTAAGGAAAGTTAGAGTCTGGAAACTGTCAGCCAATCAAATTTCATCACCCTAATAAAATATGTGTGGAAAATACCCATATTCAAACTTGGACCCACAACTGATGAAAGTAATCTACTACCAAATTTCATCGAAATCCGGTCACTGTAAGGAAAGTTAGAGCCTGGAAACGAAAAACATGAAAGAACGAAAGGACACCCCAAATTTAATATCTCCCGCTTTTTGAAAAAAGCGGGAGACAAAAATTTGTATTCATTGTGAGTCTCTTCTCCTCCAAAACAAATTCCCAACTGGAGCCTTCATATTGTGTATTTCCCAATTGCATAAGCCCCAGACACTGTTACAAAGAGAGCAGAATCCCTGTTACCCCTTGTGAGTGCAACCAGTACATACATGTATTCCATAGTACGTGAGCGAGGTGGCTCAGTGGTTGACTGTTGGACTTCTATGCCAGACGTCCCAAGTTCAATCCCTGTCTGGGACGACCCATGTTGTGTCCTTGAGCAAGGCACTTTATCCCAGTTGCCTACATGGGGGCACGATGACGCCGTGTACTAAGTAATACTGCACGTCGATAGTGCATGTCTTCAACCGCTGTAACCCTGCTTGAGGGTCGCTTAAACAAAGTTAGAATGTTGAGGAGCTGACAGTTGCTCGTTGATTGTTGGTGGTTCTCTCCGGCTTCCGAGGCCTGTAAAACTGTCACGGTCACGATTAGCCATTGTGCACAAGTATGTGACCTTAAACACCAATATAAATAAATAAATAGGTATTCAATAGTACAAACAAATCTCATATCTTTATACATTTATAAGAGTTTAATCCTCAAGTTTGAAGAGTTTTTTTGTCTTATAGACATCACAGTTTCTTAACAGCAGTGGTTTCCAATAAAATCTTGGCTGCCTATACAGGCAGCCAAGACTTCACTGAACACACAGCCATTAATTCTACATGTAAGTCAAAAGTGTTGCCTAATTATGAGCGAGCCAAAAATAAATTAGTACTCCAGATCTTTAACCCTTTACCCAACAAATCGGCCACATCCACCCACGTAATATGCAAATTCAGCAGCTGAAAAACATTACTTTTCAAAAAATTTCAACAAAATCATATCATGTGACCCCCTCTTTGGAATGAGCTTGTAGAGCTCGTTCCAAAGGGGGGCACCTGATATGGTTTTGTCGTATTTTTTTGAAAAATTTAAAAAATGATATTTAAAATAATAACGCTTGATATCATCTGCATTGGATAAAGGGTTAAGGTCATTCTCAGAATCAACAAGCCAAGACCAATACCGGGTCTGGACCTGCGTTGCTGCATGCAATTGAATCGGCAAACAGGAAGTGGCTGCATGGCAGATCTGAAAATTGCATACACGATACAACTGATCATTATCAGGCTCCAGATGAAATATAAAATCAATCCCTTGCATAGAAGCCGAGAAAAGTTTGACGAAAAATTTCAATGTTCAGTGGGTACAGTAAAATTTCAAAGTATCGGCAAACAGGAAGTGGCTGCACAGCAGATCTGAAAATTGCTTACACAACACAACTCATCATTATGAAGCAGCAGACCAAACATAAAATCAATGCCTTGCATAGAAGTTGAGAAAACCTTGACGGAAAATTTCAATGTTCAGTGGGTACAGTAAAATTTCAAAGTATCGGCAAACAGGAAGTGGCTGCACGGCAGATCTGAAAATTGCTTACACGATACAACTCATCATTATGAAGCAGCAGACCAAATATAAAATCATTCCCTTTCATAGAAGCCAAGAAAACTTTGACAGAAAAAGTGTTTTGGACAGACTGACGGACGGACTGACGGATGGACTGACAGACGGACGGAGTCGAGCGGTTACTAGACCTCCTCTGCCGCTGGTGACGCAGTTAACAATGCGAATCAAAGGAACATTCTGCAAGAATCAAGTTATTCTCATTGTTTTCCTTGGGAGAATCATTGAGAAAATGGATTCTGATTCCAGCATGAATTTTAAGCCCTGCTGTTTCTTTTCAGGCAAAGAGCAAAGGAAAAAAAACAATCATCCAATTTGCACAGACCTGCATTTACAATAAAGAAATAATAGACAAAAATTCCCTTGTGATTATCGTATACTCTCACCTTCCTAATAATACTGTAACTATTATTAATTGTGAAGAAACATTTTGGCCATCACTATTATTTGAAAATGAGATGAAGAATGAAAATGCCACTACTATTATTAACTCTTTGCATGCTGTTGGCAGATATTCCTGCCCAGCACACGGATTTTCTTGTCATTGAAGTTAAAGTATAATTTGGGCACATTTAATCGTATTTTCCCCCTGTAAATTGAATGGATTTTTTCACCAATGATTTCTTGTGTTACATGTATATGTAGATTAATTTTTCATCAAATCTAGTCATGGCTGCTTCATAGCAGCCATGACTAGATCTGATCAAAAATATCTTGAAATACTCAGCGGGTAAAGAGTTAATTTCAACCGAAAATGTAGAACATGACTATTATTCATCTACAGCACTAAATCACCCACAGATTGGATTTCTCACCGTTGCTATAACTTTCAAATTTTGTACATATCGACAAAAAACACAAGCAATGTTTCAGCCAATGGACCTCCGGGTTTAACCCGGAGGTCCATTGGCTGAAGCTTTGCTTGTGCTGGTTACGCTTTGCAACAAATTTGCAATTATTGCTTGGGTGGAATCTCCACTCTGTGAGTGATTTAGTGATAATACACTCTCCACATACTATACATGTATTACTATTATTTAGCATACATGTAGTTACTTAGTATAGACACTATTTATTGAAGGAATATGCTGTATGTTACAGAATTGAACACCAGAAGAGTAACAGTGCTAGTGCAATAGCTCAAAATATAACATATATTAACAATAATCAGATTGCCAAATGATGGAGGGATTTGACAGGAAGCTTGTAGCTTATGTAAGTCATCTCCTGAAGTCATACATACAATTACTCAAAAAAGTGGTACAGTTAAAACTAGAAGTCCTAGCTGTCATGAAATGCGCACAAATAGCACGCTGATATGTGCATTAATGTATGCGTTATGGCCCAAGTAAAGCTATCAAATTCTGCTCATATGGCCTGTGCACAAGCAATGTTTCAGCCAATGGACCTCCGGGTAACCCGGAGGTCCATTGGCCAAAACATTGCTTGTGTTTGCTCTGAGTAATTAGGAGAACCTGCCGTGCCGTGGATGTCATTCGATATGGCAATTGCGCGCAATTCCAATGTGCAATTAAGCCTAGATAAGCGCACTATTCGTGACAGGACTTCTAGTTTTAACTGTATAGACCATATGGATTCACACATGGACTCTCACACATCACCCTCTGGAGTCCAGGGCCAGTGTTCAATCACCATGTTGATTTGGTTTAGAGGTAAGTCATCGCCCCCTCCCCCTCCCCCCCCCCAAAAATGAGCCAGCCCCCCCCCCCCCCCCCCCCCCGCCCCCCCACACTCAGTGAGGGTCCGTCAGAAATCCTAAGAATGTGAGCGAATGATTGTGGTACCATTCACATATCACCCAGCAACTTCATACCCAACATACGCGACACAAGACTGAAGATATGATTGTTGGCAATTCTGATCATAGATAATGGAACATAGGTGGCCCAGACGGCCAGGGGATGATGCGTGACATTAATAAAAAAAAAAAAAAAAAAAAAACTAAAACAAAAAAAAAATACACTAAGAAGCCAGCTTGAAAACATGAATGCAATGCCTTCATTTTCAAAAGATGGTAAACAGTGTATATGTAAGCACGTTTAATAAGGATAAAAACTGTTATGACCTTGAGATAGCCTTGGCCGTTGGTAATGCGGATGCCTGAATAAGGTGAAGAAAGCCAAGTTATAAGGGGAAGTATGGGTAACTTCAACCAGCTGGACACATATGGAGATCGTACAAGGTGAGTCAGTGAGCTGTAGTCATTGGAAATGCCCCCTTGATAAGATGAACTCATGCACCACTTCAAAAACAAGATGGTTCTCCTGCTTATTCAAGAATTCGGAAACAAAAAGTGTAGATGTATCTAGAGTAAATGGGAGTAAACTGATAGTATTATTATGAACATCTGAAAAGATTGGCAGTGCAAGAGAAAATGCAAAGGTGTCTCGCTCTCACCACACTGACAGGAAGGTGTGCGTGACAGATGATTATCGTATATGTATAAATGAGAATTAAGGCCACTACAATGCAGTCGCATTGCGGCAACCTGCAATGATATATTTGAGCTGAGCGAGATTTTGCAGCATTGTAAAACACAGATGGGCATTGATTTTCAGCATTTAATAAAAGTCTTGAAATGGGTCAGGAATGAGTTCTTAGAGTAACTTACTTGGATTGGTCCTGTATCCCAGAATCCTCTATTATTTTTGCCTCACTGATAGCATCCGAACTGAATACTCATTGTTGGAAAACTCCTTGACAAGACATCATTTATTGTTCCGAAAACACCTAGAATAAAATTTTTCTTGTGGTTTTCCAAAAACTTCTTTCAAATGGTACTGTACCACACAATATTCTAGAGATGAAAAAGCTTAATGGACATTTAACTGATAACCTATTTACAATTCTCAACTGTGCACAATTCACAAATTACTGTCCTTGCCAAAAAAATTAGCAAGCAAATATTAGTCTCCTATGATAGAGTACATATACGTGGAGAGTGTATTATCACTGAATCACCCACAGAGTGGAGATTCTACCAAAACAATAATTGCAAATTTGTTACAAAGCATAACAAGCACATGCAATGTTTCAACCAATGGACCTGCGGGTTAAACCCGGTGGTCCATTGGCAGAAACATTGCTTGTATTTTTTGTCCATGTGTACAAAATTTGAAATAACTCCACTCTGCGGGCGATTTAGTTACAAACCACTCGCCAAGTACTGTATATCAACAATCACAAACCTAATCTATCACTGATTGTCTCTGAGTACAAAAGTGTATGCAGTATAACAATGAGAATTTTATGTAATTCACTCTATTGATAAGATACACGTACATGTATATGGGGGTTATATTTCCAATCTTAAACTGAACTTTCAAGTACGGCTGCCAAGGACTGGTCGGGTGGACAATATTTCAATGGAAGCAATAATATTAGATTCCAAACACTAATTACAGGAATAACCATAAAAAATATAATTAATGAAGCACCGGGTACAACCCGGTGCTTCATTAATTAAAATTTTGCTGATAATAATTTTTATTACTGGTAAGGCCTAAAAAAAATAAAAAATTTGTTTCTCAGGCCCACCCGTAATGCTCTCTTTCTATAACCAATTTAAACTTAAAAAAAATTAAAATTAAATGGTTTATGTCTGATATTTTACCCAAGTTAAAAAAATTGATGAATTTGTCCCTTGAGTGCAAGAAAGCTTTGCAATGCTTTAGCATTGTAAAGCCTTCTTGCTCTCAAGGGATGAAATACACCGCCACCCATGCTATTCTGTAGATTATGAGGCCAAAAACTTGAAGTTAGAAACTAAACTTTTGATGGCAAAGAAGTAATTACCGAAATAAAATAAAAAAACGCTCGCCCGTAAATGGCCTGAGAAACAGAAGATCTACTTTGTGTGGCCTAAATGCATACCACTTGTGGATTACGACCAGTCCAAGGTAACTGTACTGTAACTCTTTACATGTACATGTATATATCCAATGTACGCAATATCAAAATTTTATTTTAATTATATTATTTTCAAATTTTCCAAAAAATTTCACCAAAACCATATCATGTGACCCTTTATTGGAATGAGCTTGTTTCAATGAGGGATCACACGATATGCTTTGAGTGAGATTTTTTTAAAATATTTTTCTTTCAACCTATTTTGTTGTAAATTATGTTGGCTGATACAGCTGATTTGTTAGGTGAAGGGCTAAACTTAGCCTAATAGAATTCATAGAAGTGTAAAATTCCATGATGATTTGTGATTTGTTGTTCAGTGGAGCCCACTTAACTGGATATCTCTTAATTGTATATCCCTGTTAATCGAATATAATTTTCAAACACAAAACCATTTACCATACCTTTAGTACAAATTTGATCTGGTAATTGCATGTGGGTTGTAGAGTAAACTCCTGTTAATTGTATATATATTTTTGTAATATGTCGAAAAAATTACTGTGACGCACACCAAATTCCTCTTATTTACCAACTTTTTTGGCCTCACTGCATCCAATACAGGTATTTATTCTATTATATCTTGTTTGACAGAGCTCAATGAGCTCTGTCAAACAAGATATAATAGAATAAATGCTCAGTTTACCTCCAGAACACAAGAAACTGACCAAATCCCTGTTAATTGTATACTCCTGTTAATTGAATAATTTTCACTGGCAAAATGGATATTCAATTAAGAGGATTCCACTGTATAAAATTACAATCTCTTCCACACTTCTGCAAATGCCTGAGATCTACATGTACAAAATCTCCAGTGTGTGTGTGTAACATGTACAATACAGATCCAACACAAATCCAGTTAATGTTCTCATTTCAAATCTGACTCACCTAAGGAAAAAAACAAGTTCAAAGTCCAAGTAACATGTCCACACAGAGGTCCTGACACATTTGAACATACAAAGTATATATCAGTACATGTATTTGTCAATGACATCATGTAAAATTGTATATACACATCACGGTCAGAGTAATCAGTAGGTGGTCCGGTGGGGGCAGAAGGGTATCTCACACCCTCGAAACACACCTAATGGAAAATTGCTGTCAGAGAAAACAAAAATGAATTTTCATGCAAATATTAGGCCTAAACAAGTTAAAAATCTGTTTATCAGGCCCTCCCACGTGATCATTTTAGCTGCCACATGCTATCTTTTTATAATCAATGCAACTTGAAAAAATGTATTTATTTATTTATTGGTGTTTAAAGTCACATATTTCTGCACAATGGCTAAACATGACCATGACAGTTTTACTGGCGTAGGAAGCCGGAGTACCCAGAGAGAACCACCGAGCAACATACTAACTCCAAACAAGCAGGGTTAGCATTGGTTGAAGACAGGTACACCATCGACGTGCAGTATGCCTTAGTACACAGCGTCACCGTGCCCCCACATGGACAATGGGGGTGAAGTGTCTTGCCCAAGGACACAACGTGGTTACCGCAGGTGGGATTTGAACTGAGGACTTCTCAGCTTGCAGCCTGCACCTCTACCAACTGAGCCACCGCACCCCCAACTTTAAAAAAAAAAAAATACTAATTAAATAGCTAATGTCTGATATTTTATCCACATTAATAAAATTGATAAATCTGTCCCTTGAGTGGAAGAAGGCTTTGCAATGCTTTAGCATTGCAAAGCCTTCTTGCGCTCAAGGGCTGAAATACACCAGCCTCCATGCTATTATGTAGCTTATGAGGCCTAAAACAAACTAAGAACTTAAACTTTTGATGGCAAAGAAATAATTACAAAAATAAAATGTAAAAAAAAAAACACCCGCCCACATGCAATTTTACAAATGAAAGTGTCAATGACACTGTAGCTCAACTTGACAAACTTGAAATGGTAAATTTGAAGATCACTGGTTATTTAGTGAAACTTCAACATAACAGCACTGCATGGGCCAATGACAGAGCAATCAATGTGTTTTAAATGTAAACTGCAAGGCTGGCTGAAGGAAGAATGTTGATACACAAATACAGTAAGTTTGGAGGTCATTGTAAACGGTAACTTTTTTCACAGAAATTAATCTACATGTAGAGGTTTTGCCTTATGAGCACACCGAGTCCAAAAAACAATCCTACGATAAATGTGCCCTGTAGGTCATGTCAAAAAAGAATGTAAATGCACAAATGTAATAGATTCAAAGATTGTTGCTGACAGTCACAGTTTTTGATAGAAATGAAAAGAAAATCGATAGCTCCTGTCTCTGTCACCCCGAATAAGCATATGAAGTTTTAAAACAACCCAATAATGAATGCGCCCTCTGAGGTATGCCAAAGAAAGATGTTAATGCACTAAGTTTGACGGTCCTGGCTGGTGGCATGGTCTTTTTATCTTTTTTATGGAAATTCATAAATATACCCTGTAGAGAGTGAAAAAGGGATAAGTTGCTACAAAAATGCACTAAGTCCAAAGGGTGGTGCTAACAACAATAATTTTTTATGGAAATGAAAAGAAATCAACAGGTAACATCCATAAGCCATCCAGAACATGTAACCAAGTTTCAGGCAATTTTATCATAAATGTGCCCTGTAGGGCATGCCAGAGGAATATACTGATGCCTGACTATACTAAGTTCAACAGTCATTGCCAACGACAACTATTTTTTACGGAATTAGAAGAAAATTGACAGTTCCCATCAAGTTTCAAAGCAATCTCATCATAATTGTGCCCTGCAGGGTGTGCCAAAGGGAAATATTGATGCATAACTACACTAAGTTCATGGAAGGTCACTGCCACCAGCAACATTTTTTGATGGAAATGAAAGACAATCGATAGCTCCCATCCAGAGGTAATCCCAAATAAGCATACCAAGTTTCACTGGGTGAGCCAACTTGAACTGGAGATGGTCTGTTGCCCGCTATACCCCCACTGTGGCATAGTGCCTAGTGTGGGTGACTGAAAAGTGGCATTCAATTTTTCTAAGTAAAAAAAAAATCCAGTATGGCCACCAGTCGGCCATCTTGAAACCAAGCGGGAAAAAAATAATGTCATGCACTTCCCCTCATCATGTTGATTATTTTTGAGAAGTTTCATGAAAATGCGGCTAAAACTGTGGAAGTAGTTTGGCCCACAAGTTTACATAAAAAAATCCAATATGCCGCCAGTCGGCCATCTTGAATCCATTCGGGAAAAAAATTATGGCACGCACTGCTCCTCATCATGTTGATCATTTGTGTGAAGTTTCATGAAAATGCAGCTAAAACTGTGGAAGTAGTTTGCTCCACAAGTTTACATTAAAAAAAAAATCCAATATGACTGCCAGTTGGCCATCTTGAATCCGATCGGGAAAAGAATTATGTCATGCACTGCTCATCATGTTGATTATTTTTGTGAAGTTTCAAGAAAATGTGGCTACAACTGTGGAAGTATTTCGCTCCACAAGTGCAACGGACAGACAGCGACGACAGACCGGCCGACGGACAAGTTGTTGACTCCTACATGTATATACCCCCCTCCCCCCTAAAACTTCATTTTGCGGGGGTATAAATATTGATGCATACATGTAAGTGCACTACCGGAAAGTTCACTGAAGGTCGTTGCCAGCGGCAACATTTTTTGACGGGAATGGAAGATAATCAATAGCTCCCATCAAGAGGTAACTCCAAACAAGCATACCAAATTTCAAACAGATCTGATCATAAATGTGCCCTGTCGGGTGTGCGAATTGGAAATATTGAGGTCTAAAATAAGTTCAAAGGCCATTGCCTGTGGCAATATTTTTTGACAGAAATGAAAGAAAATCGATAGCTCCCATCTATAGGTCACCCCAAACAAGCATACCAAGTTTCAAATTGATCTGATTATACATATGCCCTGTAGGGCTTGCCAAAGGAATATATTGATGCCTGACTAAACTAAATTCAAAGCTCGTTGCTAGCGGCAACATTTTTTGCCGGAAATGGAAGAAAATCAATAGCTCCCATCTGGAGGTCACTCCAAATAAGCATACTGGGTTTCAAAGAAATCCGATTATAAATGTGCCCTGTGCTGTGTGCCAAAGGGAAATAATGAGGTCTGGCTGAAGGCCGATACCAACGGCAACATTTTTGGACAGAAATGGAAGAAAATTGATAGCTCTCCTCTAGAGGTCACCCCAAACAAGCATATCAAGTTTCAAAGTGATCTGATCATAAATGTGACCTGTGCAGTGTGTCAAAGGAAATTGTGGATGTACGTACATACCTAACGTATGTATGTACATACATATGCCGACGGACAAGAAGTGACAGCAAAAGCTCAGCTTGACTTTGTGCGGCCTTACTATTATTATATATTATTATTTATTGGGGTTTAATGACACCTTCAACAGCCAGGGTCACATCAAGTCAATGAGTTTTGTGAGTGGAGGAAGCCAGAATACCCAGAGAACCACTGTGCAATGGCAAGTAACTGTCATACTCTCCACTTACTAACTCTGTACATGCAGTCAACAGTGGTTGAAGGCTACAGTACGGCATCCATAGGCTGGTCACTTTCCATGGGGTGGACAGTATTTACATGCATGCAATAATATAAGATTGCAAAAACTAACTATAGAATAATCAGCAAAAATTTAATTAATGAAGCACTGGGTACAACCCAGTGCTTCATTAATTAAAATGTTGTTGATGATGATTTTTATTAACTGGTAAACACATGTTTGGAAATCACTGCCCAAGTGTGAAATATGACCAGTCCACAGCGACTGGAGGTATTGCAATATGCCTTAGTACACAGTGCAAGCATGCCTCTAATTGGGCAGCTGGGAATAAGAGTCATGACCAAGAACACATTTAATTACCACGGGTCAAGATCGAACATCAGCCTTTTGGTTTGAAGTTCAATGCTCTAACCAGTAGACACCATGCTCCTTACTGTTCTGACCTGGGAATAAGCCCTGGGGGTGCGTGAAGTAAAAGGTGGCAAAAGGATATGGTTGGATTTATTTTTGAGAGGTTACGCCTTCAGGAAAAAGTTGACACAATGGTAGGTGACTTGATTAATCCAGGCATGTCAGCTGGTCCCGGTACTGGTGTCTTCCCACTAGACCAATTCCCTTTAGACCAATTCCCTTTAGGCCAATTCCTAAAAGACCAATTCCCCTTAGACCAACCACATACTGTTACTGGTTAAGGGTTGGTTGATTAAGGATAATTAAGAAAACATTTATTTACTGATAAGCACTTTATTTGATTAAAAAAAAAATTATATGCATAACATACAAACAAATATAGGTTTATAACATTTCAGCATAGCTCAGTACATATAACATTTTACAAAAAATGAGGTCCCCAGAGGGTGAATTTGGTGATGCTACCCTGCAGAGCAGGGTAGTATCACTAAATTCACCCTCTGTGAACCTCAATCTGAATTAAGGTCTCAAACATAAACAGAGAGAGGTACCCAGAGGATAAACTGGCCCACTGTATGGGATAGCATCAGCAAATTCAATTCACCCTCTGGGGACCTCATTCTTCAAATGACAGACTGCTTATTTTCAGGCTTGAATATCAATAACATTAAATACATTTATAAATATTTATAAATATATCAAATTATTGATACAGAATTATTTTAAAAGTAGAAGACACCAGTTGGTCTAAGGGGAATTGGTCTTTTGGGAATTGGCCTCGTGGGAATTGGTCTAAAGGGAATTGGTCTAGTGGGAATGAACCCCGGTAGTGGTACTGCCAGTTCCCTCGTCCACCAACCGGCACGGTACTGAAGCTTTTGTCCCGCCGGTACCAGGACAAAACTATTTTATGGGAAATTCTTAACTGAACGAGGGTAAACAGGCTAATAATTGTATGTATTTTGGTATACCGGTAATACCGGTATTAATATCGTTACCGGTTGAATACAATAATAATTGTATGTAGGGCTTCACGGTATTTTGGTATACCATTAATACCGGTATTAATATCGTTACCGGTTGAATACAATTTGGATGGGGCACACTTACACGATATACTTTCAGCTTATTTGTGAATGAACATATCAAAACACTCTGAAGGGGCAAGTTCTGTCTGCACCACCACCTCAATAAGGCCAATCATTTTAACTTTCCAAATGTGGCATCAAAGAGATTGAAAGCACCATCATTGCCTACTTAAATGAAATTATTCTGTGGCAACATCAAAGTAATCATAAAGCACGATTTTCATGCTTTATGACAACTTTGATGTTTCTGCAGAATACAGTACGTGGAGAGTGTATTATCACTAAATCACTTGCAGAGTGAAGATTCCACCCAAGCAATAATTGCAAATTTGTTGTAAAGCGTAACCAGCACAAGCAAAGTTTTAGCCAATGGACCTTCGGGTTAAATTTGAAAGTTATAGCTTGGGTGATAACTCCACTCTGTGGGTGATTTAGTTAAAATACACTCTCCACGTACTGTAACTGGTACGATGGCATGTTTGTCTTTGCGATCTAGGGGACTGGGTCAGTTTAAATGTGAATTTCTCCCATCTCATTGTGATGTCACCCAATTGTTGACTTGTGCCGGTACTGGTACCGGTTTCGACGGGATGGGCTCTGTCCCCTCCAGGGCTGGGGTAACTGTAATTTGTAATTGTAATGAGTGTAATTAATTACATGTTTTCAAAGTAATTGGGTGTAATGTGTAATTGAGACCTTTGTCAATTACATGTAACTGAAAAGTATATAATTACATTGGAAAAAATTACTTTCAATGGTTTATTCCCAACTGGCCGAATCCCAACAAGACCAATGTCGAAAATGGCCATCCCAACAAGCCGAATCCCAATAGGATGAATTTTATTAAAATTACTATATAACCCATTTATTTTTAGGGTTTTTCTGCAAAAATGTGTATCAGGGGGTATTTTGAAGGAAAAGAAATATAAAACGATTATGAGAAATTCATAGTTTATTGTGAATGAACTCAAAAAAATTTCCTTTCGTATGTACCAAACCCAAAAATTATATTACGGAATTTGGGTCCAAGTTTGGACTATGGTAAATGGACATTGGTAAAATGTGTGCATGTACCTCTACCACGTGGAACAATTTGGCAGTCTGACATTTTGTTAGTTGGATGAGTATTGATTTAAAGTTAGGAGCCTGCATCAGAATTTATATAAATTGACTTTTTTCGAAATTGTTTTTTCCAACTTTGTCGGCAAAATCTATTTTTTGAACTTGTTCTCAAAGATAACCAACATGTTTGTACTACGATTATTGAACACAGTGTACTGTTTCAGTGATTATTGCACCATAAACTGCCAACACGGCTTACAGTCAGTCAAACTGCAATAATTAATGAAAAATATTAATTTTCGTCTTGTTGGGATTCGACTTGTTGGGATTGGCTTGTTGGGATCGGCTTGTTGGGATATTTTATCCATTCAGCTTGTTGGGATTCGGCTTGTTGGGATGACACCCTTTCAATTACATTTAGTCACAAACATGAACGTATAGAATATTTACATCAAAAATCAAAACTGAATGACACTTTTTTAAAACATCTTTCCATTTCATGAAACTTTACCATTATCGTTTCAAAACTTCCGTTACTGCACAACTTTATGAGAGTTAATGTAGAACTACTCAATGGAGTTAAGGAGTGCTTAAAAGAAAGATTATGTGTGGCCTCCCATATTATTATTATTAATTTTTGATTCATGGTTGAGGCCACTTTTTTAAGTTTCATACTTACTGCTTTTAGGTATTGGATTTGAAATAAAAAGTCCCATTCCATTTACTTTTTTCTTTATTTTAAATAGAGAAAATTGTCCAGCATTATTAATAAGTAAAATAGACTTTAGTTCAATTGTCTTCACGGTATCAGGCTGATTCAGACCTTGGCTGATTCGAACCCTGGCTGATTTGGACCTTGGCTGATTTGGACCTTATTTTCTGGCTGATTCAGACCTCGACTCAGGCTCATTTGGACCTCAAGTCTGGCTCAATCGGACCCCAGCTTGGCTGATTCGGACCCTAAGTGGGTGGAGAAAGAAAACGACTCAGAGTGTCTACAAAATGATTTTCACCAATAAACTGGTACAATACAGTTAAAACTAGAAGTCCTGTCACGAAATGTGCACTTATCAAGGCTTAATTGCGTGTAGGAAATGCACGCAGTAGCCAAATCGAATGGCATCCAAAGCACGGCCAGTTCTCCTGGTTACTCATAGAAAACACAGGCAATGTTTCTGCCAATGGACCTCCGGGTTACCCGGAGGTCCATTGGCTGAAACAATGCTTGTGCACAGGCCGCATGTACACAATTTGATAGCCTTACTATGGTCATAACACGCAGATCAACATGCTATATGTGCGCATTTCAGGACAGGACTTTTAGTTGTAACTGTAGTGATTTACTAACAGAATTAAATATTGAATATTGACAAAGTAGTGAGTTAGGACATATAACGGCGATGAAACAGGTTCTATCGTTTATTATTTATAACGAAAAGTGACATGAAAAATGAACAACTGAACGAATGAATGGATATGAATGAATGAATGAATGAATGAATGAATGAATGAATGAATGAATGAACGAACGAACGAACGAACGAACGAACAAACGAATGAACGGACGAACAAACGAATGAAATATAAACGCATCAGCAATTTAACTTCGTTAATTTACAATGTATTTAATCGCAACATATTGAAATTATTCACTGAAAATGAGTAACTATTGAGTTATGCTTTTTGAGTGAATAATTTCAAAGTAATTAAGATATTTAGCCTACAATGTCTGTCTTATCCGTTATGAATATGAATGACTGAATGAATGAATGAATGATGAATGAATGAAATATAATCACATCGGCAACTTAATTTCGTTAACTTATTTAATCGCAACATATCGAAATTACTTTCAAATTATTCACTGAAAAGGCGCAACTACAAAGTTGCGCTTTTTGAGTGAATAATTTCAAAGTAATTCCGATATTTAGCCTACAATGTAAACTCATCGACAACTTTGTTTTGTTAACTTATTTAATCGCGACATATCGAAGTTACTTTGAAATTATTCACGGAAAAAGCGCAACCACAAAGTAATTCAGATATTTAGCCTACAATATAAATCACAACATATCGAAATTATCATTAATCGAGTTAAGGAACAATACAAACATTACAATTAACATGGAGCATAAATTGGATTACATGTATGTGAAAGAAACATGGCTTAATAACCCAGTATGGAGCATCAGTAACTGGTCTGTTTTTGGAAGGAGCGTGAGAACAAACAACGATGTGGAAGGGTGGCATAATCGACTGAATAATTTAAAGAGCAAAAAAGGCAAACCTTCCTTTTTATTTATTATGTAGCGGTTGAGGTATAAAGGCCATTTACCAACCAGCCTGGTTGGTCCGGATCTCTTAGTCTCGCGGTAAATCGGTCGCTTTGTGTGCTAGAGGTCGACGGTTCGAACCCCGGCTCCCGCACTTATCTCTCCTCCTGTTACATTTGGGGGCTCGTCCAATCCTCAGCAGTAGGTGGCACTGCGGGTGTTTCGACCGCTCTGAAGGAGGAACCTGGGTGAGATTCAGAGGTGGTGAATTTCAAAAGAAGGGGAGAGTAGTGTAGCGGTCGAGGTATAAAGGCCATTTACCAACCAGCCTGGTTGGTCCGGATCTCTTAGTCTTGTGGTAAATCGGTCGCTTTGTGTGCTAGAGGTCGACGGTTCGAACCCCGGCTCCCGCACTTATCTCTCCTCCTGTTACAATTAATTACACTGTTGCATTCTGAGGTCAGTGAATTGAAGACCCACGTCAAAATGGTGAGTGAAGGGAAACTGAGACAAGCACAGAGAAAACGGATAAGACAGACAGAAGGGAAACTGATGGAGCTCTGGGACTCTTACAATCAAATGGAAATTTCTACAAACAAACTCTTGAAAGAATGTGCTGAAAGGGTCCGATTGAGCCAGACTTGAGGTCCGAATGAGCCAGAGTCGAGGTTCGAATCAGCCAGAAAATAAGGTCCGAATCAGCCAAGGTCCGAATCAGCCAGGGTCCGAATCAGCCAAGGTCTGAATCAGCCTGTATTCGTCTTCACAGCCTGTTACATGTACATGTACATAGAAACTGTTGAAAACTTTGTCTTTATGGGTGGACATTGTTTGAGCTAAACCAATTTGACACCTTTAAACAATACAGTTAACTGCCTTTTGTCTGACCAGCTTCAAGGAGAAACAGTGGAACATAAAGGTTATCTTGGTCTTAAGAGAACATACAGTTAAAACTAGAAGTCCTGTCACGAATAGTGCGCTTATCTAGGCTCAATTGCGCGTTGGAATTGCGCGCAATTGCCATGTCGAATGGCATCCAAATCACGGCAGGTTCTCCCGGTTACTCATAGCAAACACATGCAATGTTTCTGCCAATGGACCTCCGGGTTACCCGGAGGTCCATTGGCTGAAACATTGCTTGTGCACAGGCCATATGTACAGAATTTGATAGCTTTACTACGGCCATAACGCGTACATTAACGCGCAAATCAACGTGCTATTTGTGCGCATTTCATGACAGGACTTCTAGTTTTAACTGTATGAAAAAGCATGAAATTTCTCTGTATTTATTTAAACAGATTATGAGCTTCTTGTGTGAAGTATTAAACAGTTTTATTATAGTTCCTAAAAAAAACATATAAAGATGATAACATTGACAGTGACACACCTGTTAACCCTTTACCTAACGCCGACGATATCAAAATTTATTATTTTAAATATCATTTTTTTTAACTTATTCAAAAAATTTCAACAAAACCATATCATGTGACCCCTCATTGGAACGAGCTCAATGAGCTCGTTCCAATGAGGGGTCACATGATATGGTTTTGTTGAAATATTTTGAAAAATTTAGTTTTTTCAACTTCTCAAGTTGCATATTACGCGGGGCGGATGCGGGCGATTCGTTAGGTAAAGGGTTAAAAAGGTTCAATGTGATGTACATGAACAATTAGAATCCACAGAGGACATCTTTAGTTTTATGGAAAAGCCACAAAACAAACAATTAACTGAGACATCATGTTTAACTGAGCTTAATAATTATATAAATGAACCCAGTATTTACATGTCATGAAATCCACTGGATTATTGGAAAATAGGATCTTCTGATTATCCCATATTTATCATTACTGGCTATACAATATTTTACTATGCTTGTCTCTTCAGCCCCAGTGAAAAGGCTTTTCAGTATTGCCGGAAAGGTATACAAACCAGATAGATGTTCCTTGAAGGATGACACTTTACAGAATTTAATGATGATGAAATGTAATAACCATATACCCCAGTGTCATAATTGAAAGCAATGTACATTTGGTTGTATTTTTAATAATTTACTACTTGTGGCAAGAAATAGGCAATATATATTTTTGGTTTCTATTCCTTTTCTTACAGGAGTTCCTTGAGAAATGAATAAAATGTGTGTGTTATTTTTTCCTTAACTGTTTTCAGTTGATTATGTTGGAGTGTAACCCCTCATAATTCCCACAACATTTATCCCAGTAATCATGTTCTGAAATTAAGAATCAAGCAATTCTTAATTTCATAACAGGGAGTTTGGCTTGAACATTTTTCACCTCTTCAGTTCTATTATGCATTTTCCGTGCAAACAATAGCAAAAAAAAGCAAAGTTCATACATACACATACTGGTTATGAAGCTTTCTTTAAACAAATATTTCCAAAGTAATTAAAAGTAATTGAAAAGTAATTAATTACATTTCATGAAGTAATTGTAATTGTAATTAATTACTTTGAAATTAAAAGTAATTGTAATTGTAATTGAAAAATTAAAAGTATTTGTAATTAATTACATTTGCATGTAACTGACCCCACCCTGGTCCCGTCCCAGCACCGGTTATGTTGTTAATGACATGCCTGGGTCAATCCTACAGCAAAGATACATTAACCCTTTACCTAAGGAATTGGCTGTATGCACCCACATAATTTCTAAACAGAACAGTTTAAAAATTAATGTGAACAGTAGGTGAGGATGGAGGGGGCAGAAGGGCAGCTCACACCCTACAAAACACACCTGTTGGAAAATTTTTGTCCAAGAGAACATTGTTCTTTACATATATGAATTTTCATGCAAACATTACAAAGTTGATTTACTAATATATATTATTATTTATCGGGGTTTAATGACACCTTCAACATCCAGGGTCACATTGAGTCGAACAGTTTTACAGGTGGAGGAAGCCAGAATACCCAGAGAGAACCACCAAACAATGGCAAGCAACTGGCAGACTCTCCAACATACTAACTCTGTACAATAAGAGTTAACAGTGGTTGAAGGCTAGTGCTCCATCCCTTGCAATATGCATAAGTACACAACGCCAGCATACCCCTACATGGGCAGCTGGGAATAAGAGTTGGAACCAAATTACCACTGGTCAGGACCAAACTATCAACCTTTTGGTTTGAAGTCCAATGCTCTAATCAGTAGACCACCATGCTCCATACCGTACATGTACTGACCTGGGAATAAGCCCAGGAGGTGCGTGAAGTGAAATGGGGCAAAAATATATGGGTGGGCTTATTTTCGAGAGGTCAAGCCTACATGTACCACAGAATTTGGAAGGTAAGTTGACACAAAGTTAGTTGACTTGGTCAGGCCTGTCATTCCGAGGATGATTGCTCCAGATCCTTACAGCCCACCTGAATTTTTGCTGAGGAGAGCAAGTAACTGCCCTCTTCAATAACCCATTCTGATGATTTTGGTATGTACCAGTCCGCCTGGGTTGGATTGTGCCCACCTGAATATAGATCAAGGAGAGTGTATTATCACTAAATCACCTGCAGAATGGAGATTCCACTCAAGCAGTAATTGCAAATTTGTTGCAAAGCATAACAAGTACAAGCAAAGTTCCAACCAATGGACCGCCAGGTACAGTTAAAACTAGAAGTCCTGTCACGAATAGTGCGCTTATCTAGGCTTAATTGCGCATTGGAATTGCGCGCATTTGCCATATCAAATGACATCCAAAGCACTGCAGGTTCTCCTGGTTACTCATAGCAAACACATGCAAAGTTTCTGCCAATGGACCTCCGGGTTACCCGGAGGTCCATTGGCTGAAACATTGCTTGAGCACTGGCCATATGTACATAATTTGGTAGCTTTACTTAGGCCATAACGCGAAGATTAACGCGCATATCAACATGCTATTTGTGCGCATTTCATGACAGGACTTCTAGTTTTAACTGTACTGCCGTTGGCTGAAACATTGCTTGTGTTTTTGCCCACATGCACAGAATTTGGAAATAAAACTTTGGGTGATAACTCCACTCCCCAAGGGATTTAGTTACAATCCACTCTCTACGCAATGAAGCTGTGTTAAATTTTTTGAAAAAATTTGAGAAAGAAGGAATTAAAATGACAAATTTTGAAATGTTTTTGGGGTCAGGGGGTCTTTTTCATTGTAACAACTTACATGTACCACAATGGCTGTCATCTATAGATGTTGTAATTACAAAGTCAGGGACTTCTTATTGACAAGGAGGAGACTCTGAAACTGAAATATGAAAAGTTGGTTGAGAGGCTTATTTTTTATTATGGGCTTACAGTTAAAACTAGAAGTCCTGTCATGAACTGTGCGCTTATCTTGGCTTAATTGCACAAAGGAATTGTGCGCAATTTCCATATCAAATGGCATTCAAAGCACGGCAGATTCTTGTGGTTATGCATAGCAAGCACAAGCAATGTTTCACTTTCTGCCAATGGACCTCTGGGTTTAATGTGCAGATCGATGCACTACATGTATATGCGTGCATTTCATGACAGGACTTCTAGTTTTAACCATATACCCGGGTTATTATGGTACATTACCAAGTGGATTAGGATGGTAGTCCAGGCACATTAGACATAAAAATGAGAAAGTAAAGAAAAAAATCGGAGAAAGCTGATTTTTTTATATGTTTCCGGGACACACATTGCGGATAAAGTGTGAAAAGTCCCCGCGGATCCGAGTTGAGCTTTTTTTAGTTATAGCGTTTTTTTGATGAAAAAACATTTTTTTTTTAAAATTCGACACAGCTCCATATTTCTCATTCTTATTCGCCTTAGTAGGGTGAGAATCATAAATATCATGCTGAATTATATTGAGAATACATATCTCCAACAGAAAATGCCAACTTTGTACCAATCCTCACACTCAATGGTGAAATATTCACGAAAATGTACAAAATTACGAAAAAAAATTTATTGTTTTCATACACACAATGGTACACAACGTCCATTAAATCAAATCTACGACTACTTTGGGAGTTAAATTATATATCAAAAATTGCAGAAAAGCAGTGGCTTTATAATGATATATAACAACAGTCATTTATTCCATAATGAACTGGTGAAACGTGTGAAATATTAACCATACCCCCTAAACTCAAATTCAAACGGCATCGACTTTTCTCATTCAAATACCGTATTATAGCATCATTGTTTTAATTTCCATGTTCGATTAAATCACATAATGTGGTGTTCGCCTACACTCAAGATGCATTGGCATGTAATGTGTGCACGCCCTTGATGTGTACTCATAAACAAATTTGTATTGTACAGACAACGCTCTTTAATTTGATGCAAAATAGCCTTGAACGACTTTCATCAGGAAACGCTGTTTAATTCCGCATTCCAGGTCTTTATGTACAGACAACGCTCTTTAATTTGATGCAAAATAGCCTTGAACGACTTTCATCAGGAAACGCTGTTTAATTCCGCATTCCAGGTCTGTCCATTGCACAATTTGCTCTGTTCAGTATTGGACACTCCGCATTTGATGCCTAGATATTGAAACCAATGATCCCTTGATAGATATATATGTAATTTTGCCTGTTGTTGATTATTAGAGTCTTGTGTTATTTGTAGAACTGATCAGTTATGTTGTTGGCATATCATTTAGCGTTACCTGTTGATACCTTATGGTAACAAAGAAGCAGGTCCGCACATTGATATCTGTTCTCTGGTATTGTACTTGAGTTTATTGTGTCTATCATCTTTTTTCTGTTGTGACTTTGGCAATGGATAAATGTATCAAATGTAATGATGAGTTGACCGGCTCGTCCGGAATAACTACACTTGGTGAGTGGGGCATAGAAAAGTTGGTTGCTGTAAGCGTCGAGCTTGGCGATAATCTTTTTGCCGGTTCGAAGAAACCCACAGTTGGTGAGAAAATTCACAAATTCTGCTACAAGAATTATACACGGGAAAGTTCTGTAAGAAAAAGTAAGAGAATGTCTCTAGATGCAGCTGAATCTGACGAAGCTGGTCCATCTATGACAAAAAAATTGCGCTCTGATCAAGATGCTTTCAATTTTAAACTCCATTGTCTGTTCTGTGGAGAATCCGCCGACAAACAAACTCATATACCCGTTCAACGTAGAAGAGAAGTCCACACCGTTGAAACATTGACTTTTGTTGATAGTATCAGAACCCGTTGTTTGAAACGTAGTGATGAATGGGGTGAGTCTGTACTTACTCGGATCGGTCGTGCTATCGATCTAGTGGCCGAGGAAGGTCGGTGACTCGGTATCACCATGATTGCTGGACAGGATTTGTCAGAGATAAGCCTGAGCGAACTCTTTCACGGGGTAGGCCTGTTGCACACAGGAAAGCACTTGCATTCCATGAATTGTGTACCTTTATGGAGAACAGCGATGAGTGTCAGTTTTCCTTGAGCGAATTGGCAGAGACGTTTGAATCGTATCTTGGTGACGAAGTCGGTTACACAATTAAACATCTTAAAACCAAACTGCTTGAGCATTTCGGTAGTAGAATCTCTATTACAACAACTGAGGTCCCTAAAAAATGTTGTCACATTCAGAGATTCATCAGACAAAATACTATATGATTCGTGGTACTCAGACAAATGTACCAATGAAACAAGAAAGTGCTTGTTTTTTTGTCGATATGTACATGTACAAAATTTGAAAATTACAGCTTGGGTGATAACTCCACTCCACGGGTGATTTAGTTACAATCCACCTTCCACGTACTGTATGCAGGATGCAACCGACTCAGAAGGTAAGGGACAACTGCTCGCTTCGTGGAACCAATGTGAACTGTTGTCTACCAGCAAAAAGTAGCCAGAGGGTCAAGAGAGCCTAAAACGCTCACCTGGCTTAAGTTGTCAAAAGAGATGAGTGTGTCAGTAAGTGATGGACAGCAAGAGCAATTTTTTGATTTGCTATGACACAACCAAAGGTAATTTTTTTTGGCCATTCATTTCTACTGGTCCTAGGAAAGCTTCCTAGACAAAAACAATGCTCTGTTCTGTGAAGTCTCAAAAAAGTATCAGCACAAAATTTTGGTTTGGTTTTTAACTTCTGTGGTTCTCTCTACCCCCCCCCCCCCCCCCCCACCCCCCAATTTTTAATTTTTCAGACACACATCAAGTACCTTTAAGTTATAACCCAGTTACACTAAATGATAAATTTGGTTCAAAGCACTGAAAGCAGCCCAATGGGTCTGGAATTAGAAATTTTGAGTGGAGCCCAAAATGGGCATGCTCCCACAGGGAGCCCAAATTTTTACCTACTGAGTTCCTTTGAAAAAACTTTAATCTGCATCACCAGGGTTTCCGCTGTGGGAAAATTTGTGGGTCCGGTAGTTTAAAGAAAGTGAAACTCAGATGCCAAAGGGGAAAATTTTGATTTTTAGGTGCTCTCTGGGGGCATTCTGGTCGCTAAAATGCTGAATAATTGAAGCGGAAAATATGTATTTTTTCCTCCTACAATTCTCTAAATTCCCACGGGACACACAATACTACATCTGATCAGAGGTTTCATAAAAATACAAACCCAAAACAACACAAAATCCAGGAATCCTGACAGTGACTGCGACGCTTGACCTCAATTTTTTTTATACAACCCGATACGTGCCAACGTAAATAATTGGAAATGCAGAGAGAACGAAATATTCGAAAAGAACTATGATGCGGACGTGTGACGTCATGCACGTGCAATTACATCATTTATCGCTCGAAATAAAAGCCAGTGATTTTGGACCAAACACGACAATTTAAGTCCAAAATTTTATAGGCGACTTTAGGATTTGAACTTTGTTTCCCCCTCTCGTCTGGGGGTTATAAAGTACAGTTAAAATTAGAAGTCCTGTCACGAACCGTGCGCTTATCTAGGCTTAATTGCACGTAGGAATTGCGCGCAATTGCCATATCGAATGACACCCAAAGCACTGCAGGTTCTCCTGGTTACTCATATCAAACACAGGCAATGTTTCTGCCAATGGACTTCCGGGTTACCCGGAGGTCCATTGGCTGAAACATTGCTTGTGCACAGGCCATACATGTATGTACAGTATTTGATAGTCTTACTATGGTCATAACGCGTAGATTAACACACAGATCGACGTGCCATGTGTGCGCATTTCATGACAGGACTTCTAGTTTCAACTGTATCAGGTTGTTGCCAGTAATAGTAGGCATACAGTTAAAACTAGAAGTCCTGTCACGAATAGTGCGCTTATGTAGGCTTAATTGCGCGTTGGAATTGCGCGCAGTTGCCATATCGAATGGCACCCAAAGCATGGCAGGTTCTCCTGGTTACTCATAGCAAACACATGCAATGTTTCTGCCAATGGACCTCCGGGTCACCCGGAGGTCCATTGGCTGAAACATTGCTTGTGCACAGGTCATATGTACAGAATTTGATAGCTTTACTTGGGCCATAACGCGCACATTAACGCGCATATCAACGTGCTATTTGTGCGCATTTCATGACAGGACTTCTAGTTTTAACTGTAGTATTCAACATAATTATGCCTATATTACGTGGAAACAAAGGATCCTGAGTGGCGTTACGATATATGCATTGTACTCGACATTTTAACCACCAGCTTTTCTGACTGATCATAGTATGATCGGCAGGGGGAATGGGTCCAGTCGACGGACCCGCAGCCGGTCTAGCGGAAACCCTGGCATCACTGAAGTAAGTTCCATACCAGAAATCTAAGCATTATTTGCGAATGACATGAAAAGATGACTTTTAAAACATTTTAGCCTTATGGGGCATTAACCCGACCCCAAGGGGCATATTAACTTTTAGTAAAAAAAAAATCAGAAGAGTAAACTCCACCAAGATGCTTTGTACCAAATCAGTTTAGACTTGGCCCAAAGGTTCTAAAGAAGAATACTTAGTTGATGGAGCACAATAAAGACAGGGCTTATATTTCGACGAGAATCCGAGAATCGATTCGCACAAAGATTCGCGCAATAAAACCGACGAGAATCCATGTAGATTCTCGCTGCACCTCTGCTAGGATTCGCGTGAAAAAAAAATTGAGTCAATTTAACCCTTTAACTAACACAGCGGCAACAAATTAACCAATAGAAGGCTAACATGACCTGAAATATCCTGACACTTTGTCAATAAAACCTTACAAATATGGCGGTCATTGGAACCGGCTCATTGAGCCGGTTCCAACGACAGCCATATTTGTAAGATTTTATTGGTAAATATTGTTCATTTAATTATTTTATCATTTATTTATTATTTATTGTTTAAAAATTATCAAACTTAGTTTTAAAAATTAAAAAGTGTGTTGGGTAAAAGGTTAGCATGTGTTATCAGTATACAACAGTGGTTCAACCTTTGTGGCGTCTTGGGATCCTGGGACACTCATAGTAGGTATGGATTCTCGCAACCATTTTCACGAGAATCCAAATGGATTCTCACAAATTTAGATGAAATATAAGCCCTGAAAGACAACAGTGTAAAAACGGCACACAAAGGCAAAATCAATAGTAATGTTTTTGGTCCCTCTGAATCCACTGATCCTAAGGAAGCTTCATATTCTAAAATACAATATTCTGGTTATGTAGTTTTTGAAATATGAGCATTTGAATTTTTTCTATTTTTAGCTCCTGGGGTTCCCAAGGGCAGCAAAAAAAAATATTTTCTGCCATAAACCAAGTACATGTAGTTATGGCAAATAAAACAAAAAATGTTTTATTTGCTATATATATTTAGACTTGTTGCAATAGTCATGGCTAGTCTATCTACGGCCACAGTATCTAGTTCGATCAGCACCTCAGGCCTTAAAATTTGCCTCGATTCACGAGAATCAGTTTCGATTGTCGCGAGCTCCTATTGCGAGAATCAATTTTCAGTTCTTAAATATTTTGAATGTGAGAGTACTGTTATGTGAGTGCAACATTTACATATGCCATAGTAAAAGGCAAAAATCATAGTTTTTTCAGAGAGTTTTCCCTTTATGGGCCCCGTTTCCATTTTGTCGAGTTTCTCATACACGTACACGTAGAACACATGTTCCAACATACAGGCTTTTGGTGGTCTGGCTGATGGAAATTACAGTATCGTGGCAGTGGTGTCTAGTGAAGTCTTGGCTGCCTATATAGTCAGCCAAGACTTCACTATACACCACTGCTAAGTGTAGTGTTTTTACCTTATTATGAGGGGGCAAAGACAGAGCATTTTCTTGGCTTGTTAAAGCCACCTTTAGAATCTACGACAAGAATGAAATCAACATTTTGCGCGAATCTAAGTTGATTCTCATTGTTTCCCTTGCAAGAATCATTTGCGCGAATCGATTCAGATTCGTGCATGAATTTTAATCCCTGCACCTTGAGCTTAAGCTTAAGCTCTAGCATTAGTAACACTACCATTAGGATGTCGGACACAGACGAGCCGAATGCCAAGAGACCACGTACGGGTCCGGGCACCATCACGGCTCCGGTTACCTTCATTAGTGAGAATAATAAGGCAATATACAGAACTATCAGAAACTTATGCATTAAACAATTGAAACTCAAACATCAAGCCTTTTCCTAGATAAATGTGCGTCCTCCAACCTCTCACCCACTGGACTTTGACCCACAATACCTAGTTCTCGAACCACCCGCAATGACATTACCAAAACGAGACTAAAAGATACCCTCATCCAGGCCAGCGGCCAAATATTACAAATCACACTGAAACAGGTCCACGCTGACCTTAACACGGTTACCGGCCAAATAGTAGCCGCTCGAACCAGGAATTGCATGTACTTAATACACTGCAACCAATGTGGTAGACAATATTGTTACGGTGTGGAATTATTAATGATATTGGTAACAGAAAGAAATCTGAGAATCAGCAACAAAACTATGAATTTAACTATTCTGAAATTTAATTAAAAAAAATTGATATAAAAAAAAAATGATACAAAGATCTTTTACACTAATTGGGTTACAGAAAATAAAAAAAACAATGGTACTTATCAATTATAGAATTAGTCCAAAGTACAGTTTGACAGAATCCAGTAATCCAGTGGCGAAGTATCTTCTGAAGAAAGTTACCAGCTGGTAGATGTAGTATTAAATCCAAGAATGTCTCTTCAGAAACAGTATCCCGTAGATTTATAATAAAATTTTCACTTAGAAATTTCAGCAGTCTCCAATAAAATATAATAAAATGCTCTGCAAAATTCAAATGGAGTAAAAATCCAAGAAGTATTGGCGCCACAGGTGATTTCCAAATAATCCAGTAGAATCCTGGCTTTTCACAAAATAATATTATTCTGTTTCACAGAAAGTATAAATTCTCTTTTCCAAGACGAACAGATTCTCTTCAAAATTCTCTTTTGGAATCAATCTTCCAAAATCACAAAGAAGCACTGCTTCTATAATAAATGCACTGCTCTGAAACAATAATAATCTCCAATGGAAACAATTGAAGTTAGTCTTTCTGAAATGGTTTTCTAAAATAAGTTTTTGAATTCTGTTGACAAACCTTTATATAGTAACCAGATAGAATGTCCCAGAAGAGGAAGTTTCTGCAATGTTCTATTTGTTTCTGGGGGATTCTGTTAAAGTTCAAGTAAACAAGGTCATTGACCTATTTAAACAATTAAACAATCAACAGCTATATGTACAATATATCAGTGTAACAAAGATGTAAACAAGGTCACTGAGTGCAAAAGAGTTAGACCAGTCAGAAAATGCAGAAATAAAAAAAAAAAAAAATCTTTCTCACATAATTATCAACTTAAGGATATATCAATCTCAATATAATATGGGGGCTATAACAATATGTTGGTGAAACAAAAAGAAACTCCAGTATCCGCATGCGAGAACATATGGCGGACATTAGACATATATGGGACACACCCATTGCCATTCACTTCAATGGCCCCAATCATTCTTTTTCCGACATTCGCTACCGTATTATACAAGTACTACACTCCGACCCGGAATCTTCTACAAATACGGACCAGCGCCGATTGAGTGAAGTCCATTGGGATATTCACACTTAAAACACTACAACCATTTGGCCTGAACAGAAAAGACTTTTAATTAAGTGGTATATATATAGAGAATCCATTTGGATTCTCGTGAAAATGGTTGCGAGAATCCATACCTACTATGAGTGTCCCAGGATCCCATGACGCCACCATGGTTGAACCACTGTTGTATACTGATAACACATGTTAACCTTTTACCCAACACACCTTTTTTAATTTTTAAAACTAAATTTGATAATTTTTAAACAATAAATAAGAAATAAATGATAAAATAAATAAATGAACAGTATTTACCAATAAAATCTTACAAATATGGCTGCCATTGGAACCGGTTCAATGAACCGGTTCCAATGACAGCCATATTTGTAAGATTTTATTGACACAGTGTCAGGATATTTCAGGTCTTGTTAGCCTTCTATTGGTTAATTTGTTGCCGCTGTGTTAGTTAAAGGGTTAAATTCAGTAGAAGACTAGCACACACACACAATCAGTCATACTTACAGAGGTCTATTATACCCGATTCAGACTGTTGTGGGCACTGCATGACCAATAGGGAGATCCGGCGTAGTACATGTAGTTGTTAATTAAATAAGAAGTTGCATCACTACAGTGGAGCCCACCTAATTGGATATCTCTTAAGTGAATAAACCTTAGGGCTGTTGCGACTATCATTTTTTGTAATCAACTAATCGTGACCAGTAATCGATGGTTAGTCGATTAATAGTCGCTTCCCATGATTTTTTAGCAAATCATTCTTCTGTTCGTAAAACTCTGAAAATGACAATGGCACCAGTGTGTTCAGACGAAGTGGGGTTGTGGGGACAACAAATCGGTCCCGACTGAAGCTACATGTAGTCCAATCTTGGACCCACAGTCCGTAATATAATTTTGGGGGTTGGAACGTCCTGTAGGACGTACCAACCCCAAAAATAATATTACTGACTGCGGGTCCAAGTTTGAACTAGATTGAAGTCGATGAATTAAAATGAATTTACCAAAGAACGTTCCTGCATATGTTTCCTTTCTGCAATAAGTTTCTCGAAATTTTGAACATTGAGATCTATGCATTCCCTCGTCAGTTGTTAAAATTGGATCTTAGTCTGAAGTTCCGAACTTTGAGAAGTGATCTGACGTTCTGACTTTCGTCATAATTTTGTCACTTCCGCGCTTTGGGTTTTCCAATGGGTGCATTCATGTGTACAAGACTGGAGAAATTCAGAAAAATCTATTCTTCTCGAGTAACTGTGAGTGTTCTTTCTTACACAGTCTGTGACAGTCGTACAGTCTTCCGGATATGAATGTTAACTATGGTTAGATATTTAAAGTTATTCACCTTCATTGATCATTCACCTCACAAAACAATGCAATTTAGCCCCGATGTGTAGTAGACATGTACCACCTTGAAAATGAACGACGATCGACTAAAAATAAAAAACGTCGACTATTTCAATAGTCGACAGTTAGTCGACTAATCGAATAATCGCGACAGCCAGGGACCAGCCTAGGGGGTAATTTTAGGGAGACTTCAAGTCTCCCTCCAGAAAAAATAGGGAGACTGCAGAGTCATGTAGGGAGACTTCATAGGCAAGTGGGGAAAATTAGGAATATTCATGTACCACCCCTGCCGCCCCTTCATATTTTCAATTTATGGTCCTCCATTAATGTACAAATAATCCAGGTCCAGTTGTCTATGATGCATCTGTGCCAGGTTAAAAAATCACAATGTAATTATAGACTGAAAATCCCCCACTGCTACCTTCTCCTTCATGACCCCTCACCTCTTCTTCGGGCCAATCCCCCATCACCCTCCTGTGGTTGCCTTTCAACAAAGTCTACTAAGCTAATAATTTCCTAAGTCTGAAAGTGTGAAAAGGACCAGATGTAAGAAGGTTGCTTGGGAGGTACTTTGTTAGTTAATAAACAAAATACATTCTGGGGTCGAGTATTTTGTAAAAGAAATGTCATTCCGCATCATTTTTATGGCATTCCGGTGTCATTCCGTGTCATTTCATGTCTTTCCGATGTTTAGGAGGACCCTTTTTCAAGATCGTCCACATGCACACTTGTGTGAAGTTGTGTCCTGTACAAAGCTTTTCTTGACATCACTAAAGCTTTTTTTCATGTGTTTCAATTCCATTCGTGTTTTTCTGAGAATAGACAGCCCAACAGTTAACAGTCGTCAGCAAATCGAAATGAAAATAATGTGTTATAAAATACGTCCGTTGTGTATACATTTTCGGCATCCTAAGCGACGTAACCTACTTTCAAACTGGGTTAATTTGTTGAGTCGCGTAAGTCACCTATTTTCGTTTCGACACTTGAAGCTCCGACTGGAACGCAACAAAATAGAAATAAAAAAATCTGCCAAAAGCGACAATGGACAATTGCTTGTCGTGTGATTTCAAATAAATGGACGTTTATTTGACGAATTAAAATGCCCATTTATCACACTCGAGCACATTCGATTTTTGAAAATACTCGTTTTCATGTAAACCTCGCATCAGCCTTTTCTCATTTTGGCCAATTTTTAGAGGGCGACTTGTAATCGCCCCGACTATTTTTCTAGGCGACTTTGGGCTTAGAAGGGCGACTTAATCGCCCTAGTCGCCCTCACGGCTGGTCCCTGGCGACAGCCCTAATAAACCTGTTAACTGAATATAATTTCCCAACACAAAACCATTTACCATCCCTGCAGTACAAATATTTATTTATTTATTTATTATTTATTTATTGGTGTTTAAAGTCATATATTTCTGCACAATGGCCAATCATGACCACGACAGTTTTATGGGTGGAGGAAGCCGGAGTACCTGGAGAGAACCCCCGAGCAACGGCAAGCAACTGTCAGCTCCCCAACATACTAACTCAACACAAGCAGGGTTAGCATTGGTTGAAGACAGGTGCACCATTGACATGCAATACGCCTTAGTGTACAGCGTCACCGTGCCCCCACATGGGCAATGGGGGTGAAGTGTCTTGCCCAAGGACACAACGTGGTTGCCGCAGGTGGAATTCAAACCGAGGACCTCTCGGCTTGCAACCTGCACCTCTACCTACAGTTAAGACTAGAAGTCCTGTCACGAATAGTGCGCTTATCTAGGCTTAATTGCGCGGAGGTCCATTGGCTGAAACATTGCTTGTGCACAGGTCATAAGTACAGAATTTGATAGCGTTACTTTGCCCATAAAGAGTACATTAACGCGCACATCAACGTGCTATTTGTGTGCATTTCATGACAGGACTTCTAGTTTTAACTGTACTGAGCCACCGCCCCTCCCCCCCCCCCCCACCTGCAGTACAAATTTGACCTGTCAAATTCAATATAGGTCAAAGAATAAACTCCTGTTAATTGAATGAAAAATCTTGTAATCTGTCAAGAAATTACCCTGAATCTCCCCAATTTTCCTTTGTACATGAGTATATACAAGTAGAGCTATTTGGCCTCCGTACATCCAATACAGGTATTTAATCTATTATATCTTGTTTGACAGAGCTCATGGAGCACTGTTCAACAAGATATAATAGAATAAATGCTAAGTTTATCTCTAGAATACAGAAAAGTGACACAATCCCTGTTAATTGAATACTCCTGTTAATTGAATAATTTTCACTGGCAATGTGGCTATTCAATCAACAGGGTTCCAATGTACAGTACGTGGAGAGTGGATTGTAACTAAATCACCCGCAGAGTGGAGTTATCACCCAAGCTATAACTTTCAAATTTTGTACATATCAACAAAAAACACAAGCAATGTTTCAGCCAATGGACCTCCGGGTTTAACCCGGAGGTCCAATGGCTAAAACTTTGTTTGTGCTGGTTACGCTTTACAACAAATTTGCAATTATTGCTTGGGTGGAATCTCCACTCTGCGGGTGATTTAGTGATAATACCCTCTCCACGTACTATATAGAGCTGTAGGTTAACTGAACCGAGGTTTTTTGTTTTTTTTTAAAACGAAACCGAAACCGTCGACATCCGGTAATCTAAGGTTTTTCGTTTTTATTAAAATACTCTTTTGCTGCAGAAATTCACAGAATGTAGCCATCCCAGAGTAGTGAGGGTACCCAGACACTTCCATTGGCAGTGTCTGGGTACCCTCACTGCTCTGGGATGGCCACATTCTGTGAATTTCCAACATTTCAGCTTAGTTGTGTTTGCAGCTTTCCTCAAGTTGCGCGTAGGTGACAGACCTCGAAAAATGGCCAAGCACAATAAAAGTTCTGTATATTTAGGTAATTATTATATTGGCCTTCCTGATTCTTCATGTATTATAGCTTATTTCGGGCATTCATTGAGTTTCATTCAATGTCACTGCCATTCAGTTATGATTCCAGACATATAGAATGAGTTTTATGGAATTTTATTTGGCCTCATGAACAAACCGAAAACCGAACCGAACCGAGGTTTTACTCAACCTGAAAAACCGAAACCGAACAAGAAACTTAAAACCCTACAGCTCTAGTACTGTACTACTAGATGTATATTTTATTTATTCACTAATACATATCCAAAAAGTCGAGGTTTTTTTAACTATTATCCTGACTGTCTAATATGCCAACTACCTCATGGCATGCATTCACAACCAGGACAAATCAGGATTCACCTCCACCTCAATTGGTAATATATAAAATACTCAAACTCAAAGGGAGGAAAAAGATGCATCAATATGGGCAGGGTGTGTGGAGAGCAGTGTTGAAATGATTAGTCGGCTAGTTGTTGCCGGTTAAATTTTTGGCACTAGTGCTCAATAAAACCAGCTGTCACCTAGGGCTGCACGGTACATGTACAGAGGATTTTAGGCTTTGCATGTTCGCATGGTCTGCACTCTGCAGGTAAATACACAGGGACATTCCATCGTGGTATGCACTCGCATGCATACATTGTATAAATGCATCAAGGGAGGTGACAATGTTATACGTTAAATTCTAAGCACGTGTCCGGGAAACCCACGCAACAAGCATGTTTTGTTTTTCACAGTAATCCGCCATTCAAAAAAACAAAGACTATTTTTTCCTTGATTTTATTCACGATTTTGGTGTTAAGTAATTAATACACCCAAACATGTGCAGATATGAAGCCCCCTGCAAGTCCCCAAGTTGCTCATTTTGACATTTGTAGGCGTGTCAAGATTGTCATTCTGAGAATTTCTGACAGAACTAACCAACTCACTTTTGTAACCGTGCTGTGCAATTGGACAAGAGTTGTTACACATCATACCAAAATTTCTTGGAACGTGTGGTCCTTCTTCTAATGCAGCAGTGACTCCTGTTAGACAGTGTTTGTTTCTCTGGAGTCTGAATACAGGAATACTGACAACAAAGTTAATTCAGTTGTCATTACGGAATCGGATTTAGTTTTAAGTCATTGACAATGCAAACTGAACAGTGTAAACACAAGTTTCCAACATTTTGTAGAGAAAACCGAAACCATACTGATTTAACAATTACACGGTTTAGGTTTTAGAGCCAAACCGAAAACGTCTCACAAATCTGGTTAACCACACAACACTAGTGGTGCCTAGTCAACTCTAGAGTTGATTACATATATTTTTCGTGTTCTATTCCTCTCAACATAGGGGGTTGGAATTTCAAAGTAAACAAATGTCTCTTACTTATACATGTATTGCAACTTAAAATTTAAAGGAACAATGTCTTATAATGTCCTATAATATATTGCGCCGAACTCACATGGATGGTCCGAAGTCACTCAGGCAGAACTTAAGGGCCTATTTCAGTAATGAAATTTTGTTTATTGTGAAAATTCTCACCTCTGATATTCCTTCAATTCAAATTAAATATACACAGAATGTACATCAAAATGAAGGTTGGGATGTATAGAACACGAAACACATGTGTAATCAGCTCATAGAGTTGACTGTAGGCACCACTGGTTCCTGGAAGTCTGCTGCCGTATTCGCACCAGAACTGATAATTTAATAATATTTCACAAAAACAACTTGTGGCCAAATGTGCTTTACATATCCAAGAACAAAGCTAAGGGATCAAAATTCTTCAAAACACGGCGACAGAGCTGCATGGGGGGAAAATTCCAAAGCCTTTGCTTTTGCTTACGTATGAGTATACTTTCGATTTTCGGTCGACGTCATCGGACAGAAAAAGCATGTAAGAACAACGCCGTCTAAAATCAAATAATGAAAAAGATCGCCTTTATACAGTATACTGTTATTGGATAGAGATTACACAGTTTCCATATTCAATGCAAGGTACAGTTAAAACCAGAAGTCCTGTCACGAATAGTGCGCTTATCTAGACTTAATTGCGCGTTGGAATTGCGCGCAATTGCCATATCTAATGGCATCCAAATCACGGCAGGCTCTCCTGATTACTCTTAGCAAACACATGCAATGTTTCTGCCAATGGACCTCCGGGTTACCCGGAGGTCCATTGGCTGAAACATTGCTTGTGCACAGGCCATATGTACAGAATTTGATAGCTTTACTATGGCCATAACGCGTATATTAACGCGCATATCAACGTGCTATTTGCGCGCATTTCAGGACAGGACTTCTAGTTTTAACTGTATCCTGACACCTGTTGAAATTTCTTAGAATTATGATTTTGTTTTTCGATGGAAATTTGTGGAATCGAATGATTTGTGCATGTTTGTCGAGCATGGAAACCATCTTCAATAAAAAATGCAGACAGTGTTGTCCTTTTCCAAAATGCAGTCCTGTCGCTGCACTCGAAAGTGTTTTGAATGCCTAGCTTTGTTATTGAATATCTGAAGTACATTCAGCCACGAGTTGTTCTTGCGAAATATTATTTTATTATCAGTTCTGGTGCGAATACGATAGCAGATTTCCAGGAACCAGTGGTGCCTGCTGTCAACTCTATGAGTTGATTGCATACGTGTTTCGTGTTCTATACAACCCAACCTTTATTTTGATGTATCATTTGTGTATATTTACTAATTTAGTCTGAATTTAAGGAATATGAGAGGTGAGAATTAAATTTCAAAATAAACAAAATTCCATTACTTATATAGCCCCTTAATTTTATGGGCTGAACTCACCAACTTTGGCCGAACTTACTTGGGTCGAACTTGCATCTGGCCACATTCACTGGTAACCGAAATACAACTTCATTACATCGAAAATGGGAAATAAGGAATATTCACGTGCAACTATAATTTTTCAGACAACCTTTGCTGCTAGCTGTAAGATGAGAGAATAAAACAGTACGCACATACTATAATTAAATGGATGCCACATGAACACAAGTCACGGGCTTAAAAATAAATACCATTTGAATCCAAAAGCATGAAAAAACTAATTAATTTTACGAATCCAATTCATGGACATAGAAATACAGTTTGTTGTTAAGAGGCGAAAATGAAAGCTGTGCCGAACTTCCTTCTTCCGTATCCTGTCCACATTCAACATATTGAATATTCTTCCTACGATACAATAACATCTTTTGGCAAGCAAGGGAATTAAGGTGCTATATAAGTAAGGAAGATTAGTTTACTTTGAAATTCCCAAGTCTGATATTCTATAAAAATTAATTAAATATACAAGTACGCAAGCTATGCGTCAAGATGAAGGTTATATAAATGATGTAGAAAACAGGAAAAATATATATGCAATCAACTCAGAGAGTTGACAACGGGCTCCAAATATGTTCTTCTTCTTCTTCTCTATTTCTGCCCGCAGTCAATTCTGACTATTAAGGGCAGTCTGGAGGACTAAAGAAAGTAAGCTCAGGTGTTTGTCAGCCGACTTTGAAGAAAATAAGGATGATGGTTGTTAATGACATAGGAACATTTAACAGAGATGGAGTTTTTTTTTTATTTATTTATTTATTTTTTCTTTTTATTTTAGTTAAAACTATATACAGGTCTGAGACAGTCATTTATTTTGTGTTTTTTTGTGGCCAGCAGTATGTTGTTAAGTACTGAAGGCTTGAGCTCGGTTTTAAAATTGTCCAGGTTGTTGGACTGAAGAGCAGATTTAGGTAGGAGGTTGTATTGGGTTATTGTCCGTGGATAGAATGAGAATTTGTATGTATCTGATACGGTAGAGATAGTGTGGTATGTTGTTGCTTTGTTTTGTCTTGTAGCAATAGTTTTCTCATGGAGGATATTTTCAGGGTTTAGGGCTATGTCACCGTGTTTGATTTTATGGAGGACAGATAATCTAGTTCTAAGTCGCCTTTGCTGTAGACTTGGCCAATCCAGGGAGTTAATCATTTCTGTTGGTGAGCTAGTATTATGGTATCGGTTTTTGACATACCTAGCTGCCCTGCGCTGTACATTTTCAAGTTTTTTAATTTGTTGGTCATGATGGGGGTCCAAAATAGATGATGTATATTCCATTTGTGGTCGAACTATGGACTGGTAGGCTCTTTCTTTTATGGTTTCGTTTATAATTTTTAGATTTCTTTTGAGGAAGCCTAATGTACGATTTGCCTTGGAGGAAATGGTTGCAATGTGTTTGTCCCATTTTAGGTCACTCTGGATGGTTACACCTAGGTATTTCGCAGAGTTGACTTTTTCGAGTGGGTGGCCTTTCAGATGGTAGGTTGCAATTGTGGGATTTTTTTCCTCGTGATACTTAAGAGATTGCATTTGTCAAGGTGGAAGGACATAAGCCAATCTTCTTCCCACTTCGTTGCCATGTTTAGATCGTCTTGAAGCTTGGTTGTATCGGCTTTACATTTAATAGTGCGGTAGATGATACTGTCATCGGCAAAGAGACGAAGTGTGCTATGGTTTAAGTATTGTTGGAAGTCGTTTATATATAGGAGAAAGAGAATAGGGCCAAGGACGGAGCCTTGTGGTACCCCGGAAGAGACAGATATCGATGAGGATTGTATGCCGTCAAGGAGGACAGTTTGTGTTCTATTTGACAGGAAATGTGAGATCCATTGTAAGGTCAAATGGTCGATTCCGTAGTATGACAACTTATACAATAGTCGTTTGTGTGGGACTTTATCAAAGGCCTTTGCAAAGTCCATGATGATGACGTCAGTTTGGATATTTTTATTTAAGTTTTTGGCTATTTCGTGAGTGAAGTCAATAAGTTGGGATTCACAGGAACGGTTGCGCCGGAAGCCATGCTGCTTGTCGTCTAAAATGGTATTTAGTTCCAAATGGTCCATGATGTTGCGTGAGATGATGTGTTCTAAAAGTTTGCAGCAAATACATGTTAGAGATATTGGGCGATAGTTGATGGGGTTTTGCTTGTCGCCTTTTTTGAATACAGGACAGACATGGGCCATTCTCCAATCGTCGGGGACTGAGCCTGTTTCCAGGGAGATGGTAAAATTGTGTGTTAAGATGGGAGCTATAATGTGGCTCAGTTCTTTGAGAATCATCCCATGTATACCATCTGGCCCCATAGCTTTGTGTGGTTTGATGCTGGACAACAATTTTTCAACTCCCTTTACATTTATTTTAATTGTATCCATGGTTGGATGTGGACTTGGGTCTTTTTCAGAAATAGGTATATCTTCTTCTTTGGAGAAGGCTTTTTGGAACTGCGTCATCGTGCCCCCATGTTCAAGGAAGTCTGTTACCGTATTTGTGCCAGAACTGATAATAAAGTAAAATTTTTGGAGAACAACCTGTAGCCAAATACGCTTCAGGTAACAAAGAACAAAGCTGGGCATTCAAAACAGTTTACGACGCAGCGACAAGCCGCCATTTGGGGAAAGGCCAACACTGTCTGCATTTATTATGGCTTCATTTCTTTTCGGTCTCACGCGATTCGACCCTAATAGTTTTTGTGTACTATTCGGCCTCGTTTTGGATCGACAAACGCAGTTTTTTAGGCTGAATGGCATCAAACAAATATTATTTTACTTGGCAGCAAAAAAATGCGACATTGGAATCCCATTAAACATTTACAGAGAAGTGTTGAAGGAGAAACCGAGTCTAAGTTTCGTCTGCTACACCTGTCAAATACCAAATAAAACAGAAGCGTTGGAGGAAACCAAACCAATCCTCAACACATCTATTGACCACCATAATGTTGAGGTTTTAACTGATTTGGTGGACTTTTATGCTAGATCTACCGAGTTCGATCCCCGACTGGGCCGACCCGCGTTGTGTGCTTTGGTAAGGCACTTTATCCCAGTTGCCTCCATGGGGGCACGATGACGCCGTGTACTAAGGCGTACTGCACGTCGATGGCGCACATGTCTTCAGCCGCTGTAACCCTGCTTGACCAGAGCTTGAACAGAGTTAGAATGTTGAGGAGCTGACAGCTGCTCATCGATGCTCAGTGGTTCTCTCCCGGTACTCCAGCTTCCCCCACCCGTAAAACTGTCACGGCCATGATTAGCCATTGTTCATAAGTATGTGACCTTAACCACCAATAAATAAATAAATAAATAAATAAATAAATAAATAAATAAATAAATAAATAAATAAACAAATAAATAAATAACTGATTTGGTGGAAGAGCAGCCAGAGCCTTCAAGCCACGACGAAACATCACAACAAACGGAATCTTTGGAAGAACTGTCAGAACCTTCGAACACCGACATATCAAGGCAACGTGTAGAATCACTGCACCACTCAACTGAACAACAACTTCAACCATCCATCGATGGACCTGATGAATGTCGAGACATGAGCTTTGACTTACCTCATCGTCATCAAGACAATGCGGTTAATGAACCAATGAAGGAGTCTCTCATTGACTCTGATCTTCCTGATGAGATCATCAATAACTCTCCAGTCACCTACACCACCATGTCCAATGCCAGCAAATTGGGTGTCCCGCTATTAGAATCCAGCGATGGGTATTTAAGGTGTGAAGACGTCAAATGAGTTTAGGACAAAAGGGTGTTGTAGTGTTCGACCGAAAGGCAACATGTGTCTGGTCATTGTTGCTCAGATGGGTAATGACTCCACGACTCTACCAAAAATAAACTTAGAGCTGAACATGGACCCAAACAACCACAAGATCTCATTTTCGAAATTAACAAAGAATTTTTGAACTGTGATGAGTTCCTAATTACAGATATTCAAATGGAAACTTATCGTCATTCAGAAGAGGGTTTTTATGGCCGATGGACATGCGTATAGCACACGATATCACAAATTTTCATCAAAAAACATAAATGAACACCAGTAAAAAAAATGGGGGAAATATAAGTTAATAAAAGTTTAAAAGGGTTAGAATGTGTGTGTTCTGGTATATATACATATATACTCAAGGGTAAAATTTTATCTGCTTTTTGCGCGGGGTGTTTATGTAATTATTGTTAGTTGATTTGCCTTGTTTTATAAATAAATAATCATACAGTTGCCTTACTTTGAGTTGTCCATTAAAGGACAGGACCCAGGTATCTTAGCGACTTCCACAGCTTGAAGTTGTTCTCTCAGGAAATTGAGAATTCGTGTACATAGGAGGGAGAACGTTACAGTGGTGTCAGAAGTGAGATTTTTCTGAAGTTTGGCGACTTTGAAATTGTTTTTTTTCCGTAAAAGTGATGTCAGCTCATAGAAGTGAGCTACCAGAGCATGAATATCGAGTTCAGCTCAAAATGCAGAGCCCCAGTGCTCACTCCAGCGAGCTCGATGGACAATCGCCTACTTCGAGTACTTAAATGGATATTGGCAGTTGGCAAGCTCGTTTTCTCGAGCCCACCGAGGCATTCTTGGGTAGCGAAACGTTTCAGCCATCCCGGCTCGTTACAGATACCCCGACAATCTATGAAGAGTCTTCTGAAGGGAGCCAAGAACATGTTCACCAAATTCTCGACTCGCACCCGAGCGGAGAAGTGAGCCAGAACACAGAAGTGGCCCAGTTATGTTCGAGAAAATGAGCAGATAAGCTCGCTAGGAAGACCCGTATGGAGAAATAAAGCCTCCCACACATGAGCCACATAGACAGTTAAAGTCAATACATCAACGTGATTTGAAGAGAGAGAGCTTTGAGCTCGACAAAAGTGAGCCTTACAGACCCGAGAGTATCAAATTCCGATGTTGTTCACATCCAGATGAGCGGGAATTTAAGATGGTTGAGCTCTGAAAAAGCAGCCGAAGTGCTCCCTCAATCGAGCCAATAGAATCGGAGCAGAGCGGAGTAAGAACCCTGATCGGGTTGCCCAGACAAGAAGAGTGCTTCAACTATAGGCTGAGAGAGCCCAGTTCAGAGATGCGAGCAGAGATGGCTCAATGGATGAGTTATGGTTACTATCAGCAAAGCATGAGACGAATGCATTAAGGGCGAGTACCGTGAAAATGCAGAGCCCAATAAAGCACATGGGAGATAGATTCAAATAGTTGTGTACTTCTGGCACCTGAAAATACACCCGTTAGTCATAACCGTGAAGAGTCTTTGGAGATATACCTCAATGTGAGCGCACAAATTAGGCCAGTGACAAGGAGTTCACTTGCAGGAAAGAATTAAAGAATACCTCGTCCAAATAACCATTTCATCCAAGAAAAGGAAAAAAAATTAAACAGAAGGAACAGACAAGAATTGGAGCAATGCCACACTGTAGGAACAGAGAGTTTGTTCTTCAGAGGGTTACCCCATCAAGGTGTATCCTACAACTCCACACCTGCTCAACCTAGTGGGTAGTTTACAGTAGAAGAACCTGCAAGACAAGAAGATCTGGGAATCTGATATGAGACTGGTCGCTCAAGCTGTCAAATTGTATCTTTCCATGTCCATCGGAGGAGTGAGTATGTTGGGTATAAATCTCGGAACTCTGGGGAACCTCTCCAGATTAAACATGGAATGAATGATGTGACCTATTATGCTGGGCCAGAGGCTAACATCAAGGAAGACTCTCCATCCAGCATGATCGCAGAAGTTTCACAAAGTAAGCTTAATGATGATGATTATATTTTCCAGATGGGCAGCTATACACCTCGGTTCTCTGGGCACAGCTGGTGTTGACAGGATACAGCAACAGACCAAAACAACCAAGGTGGAGGTACAGAAGTAATGGGTCAAGATCTGCCTTCTTCACATACACACTTCCCCAACAGAGATTTCCCCCAAGACTTCTTACAGCAGCATTTTCAGGAGAGACAAATTGACCCAGTCACATACCGTTCGACACCTGTGTGCACTCCAGTGAGGAACAGAAGCCAGGCCCGTGTTCTCCCAGAAACGTTTGATGGTTCAATACCACTATTGGATTTTGAAATTCATTTCGAAAATTGTGCAGCTTTGAATGAATGGACAAAAGCAAAAAAGCCATACATTTTGTTTATTGTTTGCGTGGGCTGGCTCAGCAAATTTTGACCAGCCTTACAAGTATTGAAAGGAAGGAGTACCTCCGAGTGATGAATACGTTACAAAACCGATTTTTTGCTTCCACATACGACCCATGTATGTAGGACAGAGCTCCAAGCAATAAAGCGTGGACCTAAGCAGCCTCTTGCAGACCTGGGCCAACAGATACAGAGAATTGTAAGCTTGGCCTATCTATCTGCATCCCTGGAGATGCAGAATAACCTAGCAATCGATGCAATGTGTGACGCCTTGAGTGATGAGCGAGACCTTGTACGGAAAATTCGTGAATGAGATCACTTGAACTGCCATACAAACAGCTGTTGAGTTAACTCTTTCCGACAACCAACTTTGGCAGCAAAGACTCCACAAGGAGGCTTCACATAATCTTGATAACCTGTCATGGCAAGTAGCTCATTTGACGAACATGGTTTTGGACATGGGCAAAAATATGCGCTCATCAAATATGCGTTATCATAAAGACCGAGGACCTGATAGACATGTTACTAGATACCCCGTAGTCTGCTATAACTGTAAGGGGGAGGGCCACAAAGCTGTTGACTGTAAAGGATCACGAAAACACATGAGCAGTATATGGTCCAATCGCCATCGAGACCAGAGGATGACCAAAGCAGGATGCACAATGTACCAAGAGCAAATGAAGCTGGACTCCACATTGTAACTATAATCAATGGATTGCCAAGTCAATGCCTGTTGGACACTGATGCTGCTCTGCCTGTACTGTCAGCCAAGACATATCAACTCACTGCTCCAGAGAGACGACCAAAATTATCACCATTTGGAGGGGACCTGTCACCTGCATACTGCCAATGACCAGAAGTTAGCTGCACTTGGAGTTGCTGAGTTTGACACTGAGATTTCTGGGGGGAAGTGCCAGCTCAAGTTGGTAGTTGCAGACATCAGATCCCAATTCATTATTGGACTGGATTTTATGCGTGAAAATCAGTGCAGTCTTGACATTGTTAAGGAGGAGTTCTGCATTTCTGGAAAGACACAGCAGGCTAAGCTGGAAGGTGAAGTTGGAGTCTTCAACATCAAGATTCTGGAAACTGTTAGCATACCACCATACCACGAGATGCTGGTCGGGGAGCTGTGAACTGTAGGAATGCTACAGTTTCTTCGGGACTTCAGAGCATGATAGAACCTGCAAAGAAGATTATTAGCAAAAAACGGATAGTTCCGGCCAAGACACTGGTGTCTCTGCCATGCACAGGTGGACCCGTCCCTGTTACTGTTAAACCCAACAGACGGAACTAGGTGATATACAAAGACACACATGTTGGGAAATTCACCCCTGTTGAGGCATTAGAAAATGTGAACAACGGAGATCCAGGTAATGCCAGAGAGCTGATTGCCCATCTGCAAGATCTATGACAAGATTTGATTCAGAGACTAACTCCTACCCAATTAGAAGACGCCTGAGAAATTCTTTTAAGACATGAAGGCTTGTTTGTAGCATCTATTGAAGATTTGGGACACACTAATGTCATTGAGCATGAAATCCACAAATCCACACTGGAGAGGCAAGGCCTATCAAACAACGTCCACGGAGAGTGCCAATCCATCAAAAAGTGGAAGTCGAAAGGATAATCAATGAAATGCTGGAACGGAGTGATATCGCCCTCAAATTGCCCTGTGGTCCTGGTGAAAAAGAAAGATGGCAGTCTTAGTTTCTGTGTTGATTACAAAGAATTGAACAGAGTGACTGAGAAAGACACATACCCACTTCCAAACATAACCGAGACATTGGATATGCTGGCTGGGGTAACCTGGTTTTCCACTGTAGATCTAATATCGGGGTACTGGCAATGCCTTATTAAGCATGGAGATCGGCACAAAAAGCTTTCACAACACACCGAGAACTGTACCAGTTCAACATGGTCCCTTTCAAATTCTGCAGTGCACCTTGAACTTTTGAGCGAATGATGGAACTGGTGCTCGCCGACTTGCAGTATGAAACCTGTCTAATTTACATGGATGATGTGCTGATTTTTGGCAAGAGTTTTAAAGAGATGTGTGAGAGAGTAGACCAAGTATTTTTCCATCTTAAATGTGCCATGCAACATGAAACTGAAGGCGAGTAAGTGGTGTCTATTTCAATGCGAGGTGGCTTATTTGGGGAACATAGTGTCAGCAGAAGGTGTTCCCACGGAATCTGGAAAAATTATCTGTGATTTGAGATTGTCCACTAGCTTGTAATGTGGCATAAGTGTGCAGCTCTATTGGGCTGTTTGGATATTACAGACGATTTGTTGAGGGATTTTCAAAGATTGCAGCCCTGGTTAACAAACTCACTGAGAAGAATCATAGTTTCAAATGGACAGATGCTTGCCAGTACTCATTTAATATGCTCAAAAAGAAGTTAACTGAGGCACCAGATCTATCTTATCCAGACCCAAACAAGACCTTTATCTTAGATACTGATGCCAGTATGGAGGGGATAGGTGTTGTACTGTCACAGGAGCATGAATGGAAAGAGCATGTGATAGCCGACTGAAGTAGAAGGTTGACAAAGAGTGAATGAAACTACTGTGCAACGAGATGGGAGCTTCTGGCTATTGTTATCTTTCTCGCACATTTCAGGCCATACATACTGGGCAAGCAGTTCCTTATAAGAACAGATCATGGAACTCTCAAGTGGATGATGGGTTTCGAAAACCCACAGGGGCAAGTGACCTGATGGATTCAGAAATTAGGGATGTATGATTTTGAGATGCAGCACCGCCCGAGTCGAGTTCCTAATAATACTGATGGCCAATCAAGACAACCATGTGTGCAGTGTGGTCGAGCAGAAACAGAAATATCCCATGTTCCAACTCATTGGGATTGACACTAGTGGTATGGAGCGATTGCAGCAACATGATACTGTTGTACAAATGGCAATAGGTTGGGTGGAACAGGACCAAAGCCACACTGGTGTGAGGTAGCGACAGAAAGTCAAGTCCCCTTGTGAAATAACTAACTCTGCCTTGAAAATGTCTGGAGGTGTGTTATGTCTCGAGGACTGGAAGGGGGGGGGGGGGGGAAGGGCACTCAACTCTGAGAATTATTGTACCATAGAGCCATCACAAAGTGATCATTGCACAGGCTTATGATTCAGCAATGGCAGGTCATCTTGGTATTACCAATACGATGGGCAGGATAAAGTTGACATACTATTGGCCGGGAATAAAGTGAGAAGTTGCAGATTATATACTGAGTCATAAAACAAAGTATAATAAACTTCGAGGAGCATTTGATTTAGTATTATCGACTTTAATCCCAAACAAATTATTGTAAATTCAATTCATATTTCGAGCTTAGCTGTATGAATTTGCATAATTTCATGTTCTTACTGTCACCAGCGTCACGCCAGGACATCGCAATTCAGACATGGGGTGAAATGAAAAGTTCACACATGCAGTCAATAATGTGTATGTCCACCATTTGCCTCTTGGGTGGCAAGGCATCAACAGTGCATGGACCTGATAAGTCTCTGGATGTCACCCTGTGGTATTGTGTTCCACTCCTGCTTTAGAACATTATGTAAATTGCCTATGCCTAACGTCTGAAGATCACGACGGTCCAGTTGATCCCAAAGATGCTCGATTGGCGACAAATCTGGTGAAAGTGAGGTTCAGGGAAGAAGGTTGATGCTGTGCTCCTAAAGAAAGTCACGACAGATACACGCCACGTGACATCGGGCATTGTCTTGCTGGAATAACTGCAATTCGATGTTACCATTGAACAATGGGACAACAACAGCGTTAAGAATTTCGTCCCTATATCACTGTCCATTCAGATTACATTCGATGAAGATCAACTGCATTCAATGGTGCAAGGAAATTCCTGCCCACACCATTACACTACCCCCGCCGAAAATCGGTCGCATTCCCTCATGCAAGCATCAGAAAACTGTTCTCCTCGTCATCGATACACTCTTGCCCTACCATTAGCGCGCCATAGACAAAATCGTGATTCATCACTAAAAAGAACTGGGTTCCAATGCTGCTGAGTCCAGCGAACACGCTAACGTACCCATTCCATTCTGACGGTATGATGACATTGGGTAAGGATTGGTACATGGTATGGACACCTACATCAGATGTCGTGTTCAGCGAGTCTGTTGTGGACAGTTTGTGCACTGATTCTATTGTTAGTTCTACCAGGAATAACTGCTGCTGTCCCCGTCGCTGGAAGGAAGCAACACCGCAAGTGAGAATTTCTTATGTGTCGGTCTTGTGCAGGAGTCATAACTCTTGGTCGACCTGAACGTAGTCGGTCAGCAATAGATCTAGTGGTTCTATACCCTCCAAGGAGATGGTAAATAGTGGCCACAGTGACTCCGAACTCAGCAGCTAGCTCATCTGGAGGTATCCCAGCCTCATGCATACCAATGACTCCCAACCTCTGATTTTTGGTTAATCTTGGCATATTTTAAATTATCTAAAGGCAACAACTAGCTTCTTTTCTCAATAACCCAGGCTCTCTAGCACAACATAACACAAAGAAAATCATCGGTCACCCAAACAATTTGACATTCTCGGGTAGCACATGCTATTTTGAAATCCGAAGCACAAATTGTATACGGTTGGGTGGACAACAACATGTCATTAAACTCTTTGCACAACTTCTTGTCCACAAACATGCAACATTAGAACTATTATATTTCATCCTTTTATGCTATTTTTTCACATTTGTTTCTATTATACGTTCTTTTTTAACTCAGTATATACGAACCTGTGACCAGTGCATGCCAGTAAAGCTTCAGAAAGGGAGAGCTCCCACAGAAACATATGCACCTGTGACCTGGGGCACCGATGGAAAAGATCGGAATTGACATAGTTGGGCCAATTAAGACAGCCACTACATATGGAAACCAATATATCCTCATGGTGATAGACCATTTTACCAAATATGCACAGGCATACCCAATGCCAGATATAGAAGTAAAGACTGCGGCAAACCTTCTTGTCTCAGAACTGCTCGTCAGATTTGGACCACCAAGCTAGACCCATTCTGATTAAGGCCTTCAGTTTGAGAGCAGAGTTTTTTAAGGAAATCTGTTCTCTACTTGATGTGTACAAAACCAGAACTACACCGTACAGACTGCAATCCAATGGTCAGGTCTAGAGGATGAACAGAACAGTCAAATCCATGCTTACTACACACATTCAGGATGAGAGTAGGGTATGGGACATGCTCCTCCCCTTTGTAATAAGTGCATACAGGTGCCCAGTGCAGGAGACAACTGGTGTCACACCACATTATTTGATGTTCAGACGAGAAGTGAACATGCCCCTTTGACTTATAATTTAGCACCCCATGCCAGGAGGTATCATCAATCATATCCACCACAAATATCGCAAATATGTCACAAGCAAATTTAACAATGATGTTTCAAATATTTGGTGCTTAGCAAACTTAGAGTAGTATACAAAATTGCACATGTGTGCACTTATTCATATGCAAGTGTATGCATGCATTCTTACACATGAATGTGTACCTGGTCATCGAGGTTTCATGTGGACATTGCTACCTATTGAACTGGGCAGTTTGTTTAAGATATTCGTGGACTTTATGAACAATGATAGTATTCAACTCGACAGTCTTTGAGCAATTACCAAAGATCAATTGGTCCACGTCTTCATCGGTATTGCGGATATTTCCTAGTATGGCTATGTATTGTGCATTATAAAGTTGACAACAAAGAAGGAAATTCTCGGCATCTTCATATATATGGCCGCAGGAGCATTTTGGATCATTACTTATACTTTGGGCAGTATACTTTTGGTAGTTTTGCATGGTAACATATGTAACAGTACTTCTACCATGTTACTTAATTATCTGCAGTTTTCACCGTGTTGTTTATTTTGCTTTTTCCGACTTCCTGTTTTTTTTTCAATTCCGGTATAAACCGATGTGTCTCATTAGCTACTTTTGTTATTCCATTCTGGGCCTTCCAGTTTGTTATTCTCATAAGGAGGGGTCAATTAAATTTCAGCAATCTTGTCCCTTCATAGCTATATAAGACCACCTTCACGTTAGTGGTAGGCATTAAATTTGCTGTGCTGTCGTGTTTGCTAGCCATAAAAGGTTGGTACTGGGTGTCAATCTTCTGAAGTGGGAGAGTACTCCTTCTCCAGGGGTTTCCCTACAAGAAGAGATCCATTGCATGGAATGCATCTGCTGGCGAGAGAACGTTGACTGGCGTGTTTCTCCTCGATGGAGGCGCTCTCTGCAAGGCACTAATAATCAACATGTTATATTGATTATTTCTTTATTTATTTATTCACATTTTTATTTTGGCTCTTGTGTTACATTCCTAGAGAATGGTGCTCTCTCACCCAGTTAAAATCAGGCCCAGTCAAAACCGCCCGAAAATTAGGGGATCTATGCTTTAAAAATTTTGATAGTGTGACGTGGCACATTGTTGTGTTTATATTTATGTTTTCTTTTTATGTTTAATAAACCACATTAAAATTCATTTCCTTTTTTATTCTTCCTCTTCATTGTTAAAGCTTCAAATCCTTCTATTCTGGTTATAGTTAACAGGAAATAGTACATTCTGGATATTCTTGGGAGACATTTTGGCCCCATCCTGTTACAAATTTGGCGAGGCTACCAGGATTTTGAGAACTACGTAGTTGATATGGTGGAATATGCAGGAAGTAATTTGTATTCTCTAGAAAATCAAAATATGTCTCAAAAGTCACCCAGAGGTGTAGAGCAAACTGCAGATCCCCAAAGAATTGTTGCAGCATTATGTTCTGTGGCTAGGTCAGTAACACCATTAATGTGTACTGGTTCATTGGTACAATTGTTATCTGATGTCATATACATATTCAGTCGAAGCGAACGGACGTGTTTTCTCTCACTCCTCCAATTAATGAAATTTGAGTAGCTTCAGAGATGGCCACCAAATACTGTTTGAGGAAAAACCAGCGATATAATTAATTGAGATATTTAAGAGATTTTAATTATATTATAAAAGTCCTCTTACAAGTGAACCAATATGGAGGATAAGGAGCAAACTGGTGATTTCACAGTGATTGGAAATAAAAATGTCATTACCAAAGACCGTGATAACGGAGGTAACAGTGAAGAGATACACGCGGTACGTAACTACGAACTTGATGTTCAAAGGACAGCACATCTGAAGAAAACAGGACTTCTTGCTAATATACATGAAGTGGCGATAAAGAATTCGGGAAAATGTGTTACACTAAAACTGGACACGAACAAATTTGAAAGTTATCGGACCGGATTCACTAAACAGTACTCGGACAGTGCAAAATAAACTGAAAGGAAGGGTGTTTTCTGGGATCTTATATCAGATCAGCAAGGTCGAAGATCAGCTTAGTGTCCCGAAAAATAACACAAACAAAGTGAAAAAGCATATCTATAGAACTAGAAATAGTCTAATGATTCAGGGAGGAGCGAAACGTTGACATTCGATGATGAATTGAAAATGAGCTCGCGTGTGCATATAACTTTGCTTTTGACTCGCCTTTCGAGGGAGATGTTATAGGAAATAATTGCTTGACTGGACTGGTTTACGTTAAATAATTCGTGATAGGTGAGGGACGTTGTACAAACACGAGTGCGCGAATGCGCACGAGTGTTTTACAATATAGTCCCTCGCCTCGAATGAATTATTTCGCGTTCCAGTGAGGGGTCATAACCTATGTTTTTGTGACAAAAAATGAAAAAAATTAGTTATTCAAGAATTATTTTTGCAAGTGTCGTCTGCTTTTCAGGTTAGGTAAAGGGTTAAGTGAACGCTATATCATTGTAACTGATAGGGGTGAGAAATGAACAATATACATACATGGTGCCTCTCAAGTCACTCATGTTGAGCGTGCATGTGTGTATCGCTGGATGGTGGGGGTGAAACTTAAAACATGTAATGAAAAAATCTACAGAGTCGTACTTTTAGAATCGATCCTATAGGCTGTACCTTCATTTAATTTATGGCGTATGTACTACGTGAAATCCTGTATGTTGTGCACGATAACAACAATAAATTTGCTCCCGTTTTAAAGACAACCACCATTATGAAAGGGCCCCCCGTCTCTATCTCGCGGGGGGTGGGGGCACAAGAGTTTCCGCTACGCCACTGATCGATTAACCCATTCACACGCGCGTGTTGTTCTGTGTTTATTACATTGCCTTCCCGTCTATAGGAACCCTTTATCTGAAGGACACTCGGCAATTCATTTGACAACTATCAACAAAAAGAACACATTTTATCACCAACCAAATTTGCGAGGTAAACCCGTGTTACTATTTCGTTCCCTGAGTTCCAATTGGTTCTATGTGCCTACTGGCAGCCTACTGGCACATAGAACACACTGGAACTCAGGGTACAACCTTTAGCTATCGTTAGAGATTCAAATTGTAATTGCAGTGCACGATTTGTAGAAAATTCCAGCGAAATTTCGAACCTATCTAAAAATAGTCCATCAACGATTTTTCATTTTCCGTATGGTTTAGTGTTGCTATAGATGGAGATTTCATACACACTAAACACTAAAGTGTTAAAACTGACACTTTCAAGGTGTTAAACCCATTCTAACTCTTAGGGTTTGATTTTAACACTCAAAGTGCAATGCTTTAAGCACTTAGACATTACAATCGTCAGACATCTGAAACTTGAATGGATGGCACTTCCCATCTGTCTAGCATTGGTGGTTCTTCCAGAATCGTCCATAATTTGATTTGCGCTTGGTGGGTACATAATTAAAAGGACACGACGCAGATGACGCGGATCAGGCTCGAGAGTTCGAGCCTGATCCGCGTCATCTGCGTCGTTTCCTTTTAAGTGTCGCGACATTACACTTGTCAAGTGGTATTATTGTCAACACCTGTCAAGTTCTGGGATATCTACACTTGAACAAAGTGCTAGTTCAGCACTTAGTGTTAAATACATCACTTCAAGTGTAGGTTTTAACACTTTAGTTTTTAGCGTGCAGAACAGGCATGTAATAAAGATATATCATGCGTCACCGTTAATAGTTGAATTATTTTTGAAGCTGGTTGAAGCAAGCTTCTTTGCAGTTCTGCTATTTTATCTAACAATTCTGTCACATAAAAAGATTAAATCTTAAATTATTAATACAGTTTTGGGACATAATGTTGGCTGAGAAAAAGTTTAAAACTACCATATTTTACGGGACTATATTGTTGTGCACTCTAACAAACAATGAGTAACGCCGTCACCGCAATTTTCAAAGTTGTGTTGTCAAATTATTCACTCTCAGTGTCACTTTATTTTTAAATAGTTCGCCCATTCCAATTATTTAACTAGTAAAGGTTTGTTTTTATTTCGTCTAATCAGTGTTTATTTGGGGAGGGGGGAGAGGGGGGGGGGTCATTGGCTACTAAGAGTTCTATCATCAACTGTAAGGAATTTTGTTTTGTTTTGTAAGCGATCAGCTGAGTCGATCGCTGAAACGCACATAGACTGTATTCATGCGTCTATTATGATAACCCGCCGCATTACCGGAAACGAATCGTCTGTATGATACGGAATCAGAATCAGTCGTCTATGTGATACGGAATCGGAACACATTATGTGATGCATACCGTTTCTCTTGGTTGTCAAGCCAAAATCTATATGGTTGTTAGATAAATGAATTATCATGATAATGTGCAAGTCCTGTGATTTCTATCACATTCTCGGTGGTGTCCAAAAATGGGATCACAACTCGCCGGCAAAGCCGACTCGTTGAGATCCCATTCTGGACACCGCCTCGAATCTGATATAAATCACAGGACATACACATAATCATGACAATCTGTATTACTCATATACTCTTCTTTTGTAGATAATGGAAGATATATTAGTGTTGCCAGTGAACAAGGAGGAACTCAAAGAATTAGACACAGATGTAAGGCCAGTATTTCCTGAGAGTGGCATGACATGTGGTGTGCAAGGTTGTAGCACTTATCATTTCTGGTACGTTCGATCAAATGAAGACTCATTGGGATCAGTTTCATCGTTTTGAAAATGTAAGGAAGTTCCCCTGTGAACTGTGTACATTTTGTTCTGTTAGGAAGAACCAGCTATTCAGACACTACTCACGTAAACACCATATAAGTAAAGATGAGGCCACACAGAGGATGGAAACGTGCATAGCAAGATGGAGCACCAACGTCAAAGATATTGATCCTGGGAGTGTGTTGATGCCAACTCAGCCTGTATCTACCAGGCAGGTTAAATTTAGAGAGTCAGTAAGCAGAAATTCCAGGCACCTCATTGTTGTTGGGAAGGACATCACAAACAGTTCTTCATACGGAGGAAGTTGTTCTCTCAATAGGAACCGATGGCTGTACTCGATGTGTGAGGCAGATGAAGAGAAACTGGGATCCATCATCTGAAAGCAGTGAAACCAGACCAGACGTTGCAGATCGTCAAGATTGTACAAAATTTAGAAAAGGTGATTACAATTTTCATGGTTGAATCAGGGGGACCCATTATTACTTTTTGTGTACCTCCCACACTGCAGGCGTTTTAAACCTGCAGTGGGAAAGATACGCAGTTGTTGACATTGCCAATAGGATGACGTTTATCTATAAAAATCCAACTGTTTTAAAACTTTCCGGAAATGTGAACATTTTTTAGGAGGGGAGAGTGTAACAGTCGGCTATTTCTACCATGTTACTTAATCACCGACAGTTTTCACAGTGTTATTTATTTTGGTTTTCCACTACTTCCTGCTATTTTCAATTCCGGTATAGGCCGATGTGTCTCATTAGCTACTTTTGTTATCCCATTCTTGGCCTTCCAGTTGGTCATTCTCATAACGAGGGGTCACTTTCTGAGGCGCTCACTGTGTTATGGAATATTGATGAAACCACACATAGATTTTCCGTACAACTTTATTCTACCGAACGATCTACAATACTGACTTCCAAAATACCTGAGCCAATTACCTGGCCTCACCTCAGTGAACACGATCACGACATGCACAAACTCAATCACTGTTAATAAATGAACCAGGTGTCATACTACAGGTGCGACCAAAACAAGAACAGAAACGTGATCTATACAATTCATAACATCCTCCGGGGGAGGACCAACACGTGCAGCTTGTATAAATATAAACACATAATATACCCGAAATAGAACACAATTTATTGTTCAGTAAGGATTTTAGATATTTTATCTGATGCTCTAATAGCGGCTTCTCGTTTTGGGGGACGTGATGTAGATTCTGCACTAGGGGTATCGATACCTTTTGCAGGATGAAGGTCAGCCTTTCGATCCGCACGAATTTCCAGAGGATACAATTTGGTAATTGGACGATTTGTGATACCGTTCTTTGTACGTAATGTCACAGAACGAACATGACCGTCTTTTCCTACGTGTAAACTAGTAACTATTCCAAGTTTCCAAAGTAGGCGTGGACGTTCATCGTGGATTTGAACTACATCACCAACTTGAACTGATGAAGAGGTATCGTTACTTTTATTGTAACGCTCCCTCAGTGACAGTAAATATTCATTTTTCCATCGAGCCCAAACATCATGTATAATGTTTGAGAGGTGCTTGGCCTTTTGAATGATTCTATTGCCATTGAAATAATCAGGATCAGTTAGTTCATCATCTTCAACAGGCACATGTGGGAGGCTCAGTAAATTCCTCCCGAGCATGAGAGAAGAAGGTGTAACGGGCTGAATCTCATTCATATCTGATGATACAAAAGTTAGTGGTCTATCGTTAATGACGGCTTCAACTTCAGTCACTACTGTATTGAGCTCATCAAAGCTGACGCGTTTGCGCCCAAGTACTTTCTTCAGCACATTCTTAGTAATGCCAATCATTCTTTCCCAAAAGCCACCATACCATGGCGCGCGTTTGGGAATGAAGGACCATGTTATGTTTCTATTGGTTAATTCCATATTCACATTCGGATTGGAGAACATATCTCTTAAAAAATCTGATGCGGCAGTAAAAGTGCTAGCATTGTCTGATAAAATTTTTCTCGGAATACCTCGCCGTGCAATGAATCGTCGCAAGCACGAAATGAACGTTTCTGTGGTAAGATCACGAACCAATTCTAAATGTACAGCACGCGTAGTGGCGCACGTGAACAGACAAATATGTACCTTGAATGGCGGATCAGAAACCATTAAAGGTCCACAAAAGTCAATTCCAGTTACTTCAAAAGGCGTATTGTCTGTGACCCTTTCTTCTGGTAAAGGGGGTGCCATGGGCGCTTTATACGGCTTGCCTATCACCTTCCTGCACGGAACACAGTCCTTAAGGACGCGCTTTACAATTTGCCGTGCGCGTGGTATCCAGAACTTTTGTCTAAGGCATGACACTGTTTGATTTAAACCTGCATGTAACATTAAATTATGATAATACCTTGTGACTAAAACTGTGAGATGATGATTCGAAGGTAACAGTATTGGAAATTTTGTCGAAAAATCAAGGTCAGCATTACCAATGCGACCGCGAGAACGAATCACCTTGGAATCATCAATAAATAACTGCAACTGTGTAATAATTGGCTGTGATCGAGGTGATGCCTGATTTTGCAAAATGTCAAAAACATCTTTATACACATCGGCTTGACAGTGTCGTATGAGATATAGTTCTGCCCCATTCAATTCACTGATTGACAGAGGGCCTTTCTCCCGAGCGGAGGCAGATTTTCTTGCATTGGACACGAAACGAAGAACAAATGCAGTGACTCTTTTCAATTTGATAAAAGAGGAGTATTTTGATTGATTAATCAATTGTTCTGATGAATCGTGTCTTTTGCGAGAATATCTGCCCTGTACACCATTCGATATCACGAGTGACTTTTCTTCAAATACAGTGGGAGTGACATAATCATCAACTTCGGGAATTTCATTACTGACCCATTTTGGCCAGAGGTCTTTATTACCCAACCATTTGGGGCCATTCCACCAAATAGTTCTACCAAATAAGTCGCTGCTTGAACATCCGCGACTCAAAAGGTCAGCTGGGTTGTCAGCCGAAACACAATGATGCCAGTTACATGAATCTGTCAAAGACTTAATTTCAGACACCCTTTTAGACACAAACACGGGAAGTCTTTTATCAGAATTTAACCAGTATAGTACAATTGTACTGTCAGTCCACATATTAAGTTTAACCGCATTGGTAGTTTGAAAACTGTTCCGAATATGAGATGCCAAACGAGCCCCTATAAGAGCTGCCAAAAGTTCTAATTGCGGAATGGTAAGAGGTTTTATAGGCGCTATTCTGCTTTTTGACATAACAAACTGTGGTATGGTTGAATTGTCGAATGTCACATAAGCTACAGCACCATATGCTCTCGCACTAGCATCCGTGAACACATGCAGCTCTAGCTTATTAGATGTATCATTGCACTGGTTCAACAATCGATCGAAAGTGTATTGAGAAGCTTTTTGTGTTTCACTACTAATACAACTCCACTCAGTAGATAAATCACAAGACACAGGCTCGTCCCAATCTAACCCTTGGGACCAAAGTTTCTGCATAAACATTTTTGCAAGAACGGTCACAGGTGAAATGAAACCAAGAGGGTCAAACAGTTTACATGTATCACTTAGAATTTCACGCTTAGTAGTAAGAGCACCGCTGTTAAACGACTTATCTGGAAATGCAACTGTGTCTGTTTTAGTGTTCCATTTTAACCCTAAAACTGACACAGTTGTATCAGTACTTGAGACGTTTTCGAAACTTGCAATGGAATCCAATCTTTTTGAGTTGGACGACCACGACCGAACATTGAAATTTCCCTTTAACATTAGACATCTTGTTTGTCTATAGTATTGAATAAGTCGGTCTTCAGACTGTAGGCTGGCTATGAAATTGTCAACATATACATTTTGTATCAAATTTTGAGAAACATCTGATGAATGTGTCAGCAGATGTTTTAGGATAGTAGCATTCAGTATAAAGGGAGAAGATTTTGCTCCAAACAAGACTACATTGAAGCGGTATACTTCAAAGTCAGAATTGGGATCACTTGGATCCGCCAACCACAAAAATCGTGTGAAGTCTTTATCTTTATCTGCTAGTTTCACATGTAAGAACGCTTTCTCTACATCAGATATGACAGCAAACCTATGTAGCCTAAACCTCATTAGAATAGCAGAAATATCATTTTGAAGGGCTGGGCCAGTTATCAGACAATCATTGAGGCTTGGGCTTGATTTATCACGTCTACAACTACAGTCGTACACAATACGCATAGGTGTAGTAGGAGAATCTTTAAACACCGGATGATGCGGAATGTAATGACATTTACCAGTTTGGCCAGATGCTATATTGCCACAATGGACTCGTTCAATGAAACCTTTGAGCAACTGATCTTGTATAAGTTTATCGTATGCCTTAAGAAGGGTTGGTTCCTTCGCTAACCGACGGACTGTAGATCTAGTTCTAGCACTAGCAATTTCAAGGTTTTCGGGTAATGCGTTGTGATTGTCCCTCCACGGTAACGGGGCCACATAAGAATTGCCATCATGAATAATATCATTACAATACATTTCTAATAACTCATTAGCACCCTTAATTTCTGCGGGGGGTTCTATGCCAATTGTTTCCAATTTCCAGAATTTCTCAAGGTCTAAATTGTCACTACAATGCTCAGTACAAATATTCAACATGTTTTTTGATACGTTACATTTATCGTTGTGCCTTAGTGGCCCGGCAAGTAGGTAACCTAATTTCGATTGTACAGCAATCGGACCACTTTCTCCCCGAATCTGCGTGCCTTCGACTATGTTGTAGTATTGGTCTGCACCCACTAAAATATCAATGACAAATGAAGACGCATTAGAGACTGGGTGGGCCAACTTAAGACCACGTAGATGAGAATAGTAAACAATTTCACGGTATTTGCTGATGTTCAGTGGAGTGGAAATTTGTGGAACCACAAGCAAATTCAGTTTCACTGTTTCATTATCACATAACATGTTAATTGTAACAATGTCAAGCAATCTAGTTTTATGTGTTTTTGAACCAAACCCAGACAAATTTACCTCCCTTTTCTCAATCGGTTGAAGTTGGAGTTTATCAGCACAACTTTGACTTATGAAAGAACATTGGGAACCATCATCAAATAATATGTTTGCACTAACTGAACACGTTGGTGAAGAAACATCGGTTACTGCCGTTTTCAGTAAAGATGAAGACACAGTGTTGTGAATCGGAATATCAGTAACGTTCTGCGAATGCAGAGTTGAACTTAATTCAGTGTTTGAAGAATTGGCATTACAATGGAATGACTTATTCGGTTCTAGATCTAAATTTGAATTTACTACTATTCCTGCCTCGGACTCTGTTTGATATTGCTCATGTTGTAGGTTTACAATCTTGGTAGGCTCACATAAACTCGAATGATGCTTCCGTTTACAATTCCTACATCTGAATTTTGACGCACATTCAGAAACTCGATGCAAGCTCGACAGACAGTTGAAACACAGATTCTTTTTCCTAACAATATTGAGGCGATCTTCGGAATCACGCACAGTGGGACAGACCGACGAATGGTGTGCTTCACTTGCACAATATACACAGTTTATTGATTTAGTTTTTAATATTTTATTTTGTTTCATGTCATTTGACTGTATTGTATTACTAGAAGTGTTCGCAATCATTGTTGACACAGTGGATTCGCAAAATTGTTTGTCAAGACCCGCTTCTAAAATGTCTACTTCTAGTCTCAAAAATTCACGAATTTCTTTTAGTTTAAATTGTTTATTTCCGTGTTGGCGGACGATATTACTCCGTATAGTAGACGGTAGTTTCTGCATGATAAGAGATGACAACATATCACTATAAGAAATCTGTCCTTCTTGCATAGCATCTAAGGATCTTACGTGAGATTCAAGTTCGTCACGAAATTTTGTCAGACTGTGTATATTGTTCTGTGGAGGTGTCAGTGACGTTAAAGCATGGAGATGGGCATTGATAATCTTGTGTGGTTGGCCATAACGTTGTTGTAAAATCTCGACCGCCTCTGTGTAGTTATCGTTCGTGAGTGGCAAACCGTTTATGCAAGACGCCGCTTGGCCTTTTAAAAGAGACCTAAGATGTTGGAACTTTTGCACTGGAGGTAATTCGGAATGAGGTACGGAATGAACCGCTGCAACAAACGAATCCCAGAATGTCTGCCATTCCATGATTTCACCATCAAAGTTCGGTAGAACCAATTTCGGAAGTTTTGCGCTTTTGTGAAACGATTTAGTATCAGACATAACATCGAAATCTGGCTTTTTGGGATTCTTTTTGTGGTCGGTAACAATCATATCAAAATTTAATTTTGCCCGTTCGATTCTCCGTGTGTAATTTTCAATTTCGTCTGCTTCGGTAGAGAACTTTTCGTCATCCGAAATCATTGACAATATAGAGTCATTTAAAGTCGACAATGCACTAATACGTGTTTGTACTTGCGTTACTAGAATTTCCAACTCCCTGTAGTTTGGTGTTTTCTCCAGAAGAAGGTCATCTGCTTCTTTGATTATTCTGGTAACATGACCTCGAATAGCTGCCCGTTTCCTTTTAAGTGAGGATAATTCTCTTTCGCCGTCGACTAGGTTCATGCTTTCCTTTCTCGGCTCGAGGGACCAATTGTTATGGAATATTGATGAAACCACACATAGATTTTCCGTACAACTTTATTCTACCGAACGATCTACAATACTGACTTCCAAAATACCTGAGCCAATTACCTGGCCTCACCTCAGTGAACACGATCACGACATGCACAAACTCAATCACTGTTAATAAATGAACCAGGTGTCATACTACAGGTGCGACCAAAACAAGAACAGAAACGTGATCTATACAATTCATAACACACTGCAAGACACTAATAATCGATATTTTATATTGATTATTTTTTTATTCCTTTATTCCTTTTTTATTTGGCTTTTGTGTTAAATTCCTGGAGGATGGGTGTTCTCTCACCCAATTAAAATCAGGCCCAGTCGAAACCGTCCCAGACATTTTAGGCAACCCATTTTTTCAGGTCATGTTTTGGGCAATGCTAACCAAAATTAGGGGGTCCGTGGTTTAAAAATTATGATAGTGCGAAGTTGCACTTTGTTGTGTTTATATATATACGTTTTTCTTTTTGTTTATGTTTAATAAACCACGTTAAAATTCATTTCCTTTTTTTTCTTTCTATCTGTCGGAAAGCTTCAACTCCTTCGATTCTGGTAATATTTAAAAGGAAATAGTACATTCTCTGTATTCTTGGGGGACTTTTTGGCCCCAACCTGTTGCACGTAATTTACATACGCCCCAGTCACCAAGTTGCAGAAAATGGGAAAATGCAGTAGAGACATCGTGCTTTTAGAAAAATGTGGTGCAGAAAATCTCCTCTTAAGGGTGGGGGTGAGGGTGGAGGGGGGGGGGGCGCACCCTGGTAGCTCATCGCCTATTTATTTTGTGGACTATAACTTAGTTTGACGACAAACTGAAAGTATTAGAGAAAACAGTTTTTAGTAGGAGTTATTTCTGAAAATTTCTGTCAGGTTTTAAAATGGTATTATCTCAGGGTCGTATTATTCATAAGGCTGACTAGGCTGAAACCTAGGGGCCTAGGAGCCCGGCATTTTGTTTTTGCTGAGGCGCTGTTACCAGCGCCTTATAGGGCTCCAGTGGTTAAAGGCACTTTGCACTCTGCGCCGTAGCGATACATGTACATATGTATTTATCCATATATATACTCTCATAAGTATTCTATATATATATTTATATACAGAACATTATTTTAAAGGTTATTTAAATAATATGTCAAGTTGTGAGTAGAATTCTTCAGGAGACCCGCAAAATGGATATAGGGCAATGTACTGCGGCATGGTGCCTACCGTACCAGGGTCAGGCTGTCAGCTGCAGTGGGGTAGAAGACTGAAGTGCCGGAGTGGGCCCCGAAGTACCTAAAAGCCTAGGGGCCCGGCCATGGCTTAATACGACACTGTATTATATTAAACCTTTATCCAACGCACGTGATATCAAAATTTAATATTTAAAACATTATTTTTTTAAATTTTGCTAAAACTTTTAATAAAACCATATCATGTGACCCCCCTCGTTGGAACGAGCTCGACGAGCTCGTTCCAAAGAGGTGTCACATGATATCGTTTTTTTTAAAGTTTTTGAAAATAATCTTTTTTCAACTGCTCAGTTTGTAGATTGTGTGGGTGGATCCGTCCGATTCGTTAAGTAAGGGTTGAAACAGCCTCATTTGCCGTCACAAGAAGACAGAAATCCATTGGGTAAAGAGTTAATTAACTCGATTGGCATTATTTGAATAAAATATCGAAGTTCTCAGGTTTCTGAACACACAACCCTTTTGGAGTACTTGGACATTGTCACGAATAAAGATAAATATTATTGGAAACACTCATGTTAAAAAACACTTACAACACACCCAACATTTTAGAATCCGGTTTTATTCAGTTTTCCTGGAAGCGCAACGCCCCACGCGTTATAATTACACTGCCTGCAGTAAGTGTCGGGTCCGGGGCGCGGTGGCGTTGCGGTAACCGGTTCTCGTCAGATCACCGAAGTTGAGCAACGTCGAGCCCGGTTAATCATTGGATGGGTGACCGTCTGAGCGATGAATTCGGACTCTCGCGTTGTGTCCTTGGGCAAGGCACTCAACCCCGATTGTCCACATGGGGGCACGATGACGCCGTGTACTAAGGCGTACGGCACGTCGATGGTACGCATGACTTCAACCAATCTAACCCTGTCTGTGCTGCAGTGCGGAGTTACGATGGTGGGGAGCTGGCAGCTGCTCGTCGTTGTTGGGTGGTTCTCTCCGGGTACCCCGGCTTCCTCTACTCGTAAAACTGTCATGATCATGATTAGCCATTGTGCATAAGTATATGACCTTAAACACCAGAAAATAAATAAATAAAGAATATAAGTGACGGGTCCAGGGGGAGAGGGGGACTGGCTGTTATTATCAGGTAATTAGCCCAGTTTTTTAATTTTTTTACTCCTCAAACGTAGCTTATTAACTTCATTTGTCGTCATCAAGTTTGTTCCAATGGGGGCCATAAGTTCTGGTTTTGAAACAAGAAATGGATTTTTGTAAAGTGTCGCCTGCTACCTAGGTAATGGGAAGGATAAAAATTAATTATAAACCCCAATAGGAAATCTGAGAACCCATCCCGCTTTGGTCCCACCCTAAATACAAAACTCTGGCGTCATCACTGGTAACCAATTGCATAAAATATATAGCGTTGCGTTCTTCGTGGATCGGAGAGCGGGGGGTGGGGGGGTGGGTGGGGAAGGGGGGGGGTAGTGCCCCGAAGTCAGATGGGCCATTGTCTCGATAACTGAATGTACGACTGATTCAGACTGAGGTTCATTTTGGGACCTTGATTCAGACTGAGGTTCACAGGGGGTACAGGGTAGCATCACTAAATTCACCCTCTGGGGACATCAGTTTGCAGGTGACAGTCTGCTTATCTTCTGACTTGTTTCGGGCTCCAAATCCTCATAACTGTAATCATTAGCCTGAATTTTCCAGCCAAAACAAATGTCGTAGGTTTACACCCGGGAATCAGCTTGCTTTGAATTTTTCTTTCTATTCTTGGCATTTTGTTTAACCGTGTGGACCATGTGAACTGTCCATACGAAAATTCACATCGGGTATTAAGGATATTATTGCTCAAGTTCACTTGGTTATTGTGCAGTAAAAGTTTAAATAGATGCGTTCTGGCGCGGTGAAACCGATATAATAATTACTTGTTAACTTCCCAGTGGATGTTTTTGCATAAACATTTGTATGAGACTGCCTGCCGCCCAAACATTTAAGTGCAGTGTGCTTTTCATATGCGTTTTTTTTTTCAATCAGTATACAATTAGTTTTGTTCATCCGTCGTTTCCATTTTCACCTGCTTATCAGTTAACCAATTTTATCTCCTTATGTCCATACCTATTTGGAAGGGACGATGCCAATACTTCGTACACTGCAGTGAATTGTCTCCGTTCTAAAAAAAATGGCACACCATGGTATTGACTCTAAACACGATGATATACCATGGTATTACCCTAGAACAGCATGGTGTTCTGTGACAACACCGTGGTGTATCATAATACTTTTATTATTGCTAGACCACTGTACCCGTATTTGTTTTTTCTGGCTGATTTTTAGATACCCCGCCCGTTTTATAGAAGCACGGAATATTATGCGTAACACAGGGCATAAATCAGAATCTTCCATCAGGTCATATGCGAATCATCTGAGTGAGAGCAAGAAACTGCAAAACTCTGACATTATTTGGACTTCAACAGAGCTTGGAAAATCAGCAGCTCATAGAGAGAGGTATCTGACATTCACTGTTGTTTCGGTAAATCATCAATTCCTAAATGCTGAATTTGTTAAATTAAATTAATATTGTTGAACTTTTTGTCACTAATTCTATTTCAGGTTATCAAGCACTCAGCTCCCGCCCCACCCCAATGGTAGAGCAAAGTTAAACTTGACTGGCCTCTCCATTCGGTATAATAAAAATAATGATGATCCTGACTCAAGGGAGGTACTGCAGCTTTCTCCCCTTGGAACCATTATCTACCTTAGCTGACGTCTCGGTAGACTATGTGTCCTTCGGGGAGACAATCTGCATTATCCCTATATCCCGATAAATTCCGTCTTTTGATTGGTCAGAAAGGGTGCGCCAAACATGCAAGGTATATGAGAGCGTGCAACATCCAGGGTATAAACGTACGCGAAACATCGGGGGTATATGGTTTCAATGAAAGCTTTTCGCTTCTGCTCGCCTCATTATAAAACTCGAACCAAAAAAACGAAAATAGTCACAAATGTCATCAGATTTCCAACAATACAATCATAAAAATAAAATAAGAGCAAATAATTCGTCCCCTGAGTACCAATGTGTACTCAGGGGACGAATATGTCAACAAAGTACTGTTTACTGGTTTCCTTAGCGGGTGCGGTGGCTCAGTTGGTAGAGGTGCAGGCTGCAAGCCGAGAGGTCCTCGGTTCGAATCCCACCTGCGGCAACCGCGTTGTGTCCTTGGGCAAGACACTTCCCCCCCATTGCCCACGTGGGGGCACGGTGACGTTGTGTACTAAGGCGTACTGCACGTCGATGGTGCACCTGTCTTCAACCAATGCTAACCCTGCTTGTGTGGGGTCAGTATGTTGGGGAACTGACAGTTGCTCGCCGTTGCTCAGTGGTTCTCTCCGGCTACTCCGACTTCCTCCACCCATAAAACTGCAGCGGTCATGATTAGCCATTGTACAGAAAAATGTGACCTTAAAACACCAATAAATAAATAATACTGGTTTCGTTAACGACCCAAGGGATGTAACTCTATCTGTTGTCTTCTGCGATTATAGAAACAAAATTATTATCACGAATTTGGTCCAAATGACTGTGGAGCTGAGAAATGAGTCAACAAATTTATTTCCACTAAGTTGTGTTTTGTTTCAAACGGGAAAAAACGTTATCTCCGCCAACATGTATGGTATATGAAGATTTAATACCTGCATGTCTCATTTAAACACCTCGACTGCGACTCGGTGTTTAAAAACCGACATCCAGGTATTAAATGTCCATATACCATACATGTTGGTGGAGATAGCTTATAATATCCCTCTCAAGCCAAGTCATCAGTTTTATAATAACCTACAGATGCTTAAATAAACAAGAGGTCTTAGCTGCTATGAAAGCCAAATCTTATTATTATTGTTTACACTTTTCTCCCACCAATGCGTCGCTTCACGTGAAACAGAGGCATGGATGATCATATCAAACTGTTTTATAATTAGCGTGTAATGTTATTTTGACATGCAAGGTCAGCTGATTGTATATGTCTAGTCGGTGACTGGAGACACTGGTAAGAAAAATATATTAGTAACAATTACCTACAATAATAGCCTCCCAAATGCACCAGAGACACACATGGCCATCGTTGCCCGATTGCATCCCTCTGTTATTACATGATGAGATCTTGCAGATTTGGTTAAGGTACTGCTAGTATTGAACACCTTATAATCAACCACTCCATCGGGCAATTAATAAATCAGTCAATCAGTGGTGTGTAAAGACATAAAAACGGTTTTGGATAATGCAATCTGTACCAGTCATTTATTTCTGTGTTCTACTTCACAGGCCATAACCAGATACTTATGTTTCCAACACATAGTCTGTTCGGTACATGTATTAAGTGACTTGCCACTTTTATTCTGTCTATTTAATACATGTGTACATGCATGTTCACTGGTCCTTTGGGCCTCGTGAGAATACAGTGATACTTGACTGTCTGTGGTTTAGAAATGTTGTAGAGTATCAATTAAGTGTATTGCTCTTTTGCAACCATTGTCCGACAGGGAACGAAATGTTTACTAAGTACTTGTATTGCAATCCCCATTTGCATTTTCTTAATGGCAAATACAAGTATGTGTAGTTTATTGTCCGATATACATCCCACCTATAAATGGAAACTGTGGTATTTGAAAGAGGTGTATATAATGGTTGTTGCCCGATTTGTTACTCTTTTATCAATTTTGTTGTGTCATGATATCACCCCAACAAATCAAAAAGCATACTGCACATGAAACTTCTAATTGGAAGGTTGTGAACTCGATCCTGACCCGCGCCAACCACAAGGCACTTAATTGTGTATGGCACAGTTGCACGACATGCTTTCGGCTTGTTTGTGAATGAACATATCAAAACACTTTAAAGGGGCATGTTCTGTCTGCGCCACCGCTTCGATAAGGCCGATAATTTTAACTTTCCAAACGTGGCATCAAAGACAATGAAAGCATCGTCATCGGCTACTTCAAAGCAATTATTCTGTGGCAACATCGGAGTAATCATAAAGCACGATTGCTTTGGTGTCGTCGTAGAGTAACTGGTACGATGCCATGTTTGTCTTTGTGATCTTGAAAACTGGGTCGGTTTGGAAGCGAGTTTCTCCCGTCTGATTGTGGTGTCGCCCAATTGTTGACTTGTCCCGGTACCGGTTTCGACGGGACAGGCTCTGCCCGTACCGGTACCGTCTACCGGTTCTGTTGGTACCGGCGGTAGTTTAACATATCGAAAAAAGTACAGAAAACAAAAAAGAAGAATCGAAACAATTTTAGAGTCCTGAAGATGCACAAAACTGTATTATCAATAACTACGGCACGTTTCAGTTATTAATCTAACTGTCCCTGCTGAATCTTAATAAAGTTAGTAACTCACAGGGTTTTCAACTCGGACAGTCCTTAGAATGCATTATTTATGTTAGGTATCTGATTATATTTCAAATCACTGAAAAAGAAAAGCAAAACAGTCGAAATGAATTATTTGAAATATCGGAATGCGCTAGTCACCCAGCTGTAAAATGGGAACCTCTAAAGGTAATTAACGCCGAGCGCGGTATTGTCGCAACACGAGTTGTAGGCTCCTCAGGGAGTTGAGATTGAATCAGAGTGATTTGTAATGATTACCCATGGATCAGGGATAATAATGTGCAGGGCCAAAGAATGTCTCTCAGCCTCTGTGTGAAACAGTTATGAGCGCTATCTATCTATCTATCTATTATTATTATTATTATTATTATATATACGAAGATTCTGCAGTTGTATTCAACCTTTTAGAGCGAGCGAGTATATTATAAAGGTCGCTAATTGCAGCACCTATTTAACAGCGAAATTATTACTGAGAAACGCACATAGAAAACTTTATAAACGTTTCGATCAAATGCGTTTCGGCTCCTTGTGGTCACCAATCCACATGGCCCTGTGTAAACTGTATTTGCAGCCCCGTAACTGATCGAGGGAATTAGATTAATAAATTAATCAATTTCAAAAATAGTCTTTTTTATGAATAAAATGTATAAAATAAAATTATAAAAAACAATGACCAACATAAAGAGACAACTGCTAAGTTCATAAAATAATAATAAACGATTCAATAAACCCTTCTAAAATCAACAACTTTTCACTCTATAAGTAGACAGTATTTTCACTATATAAGTAGACAGTATTTTCACTATATAAGTAGACAGTATTTTCACTATATAAGTAGACAGTATTTTCACTATATAAGTAGAAAGTATTTTCACTATGTAAGTAGACAGTATTTTCACTATATAAGTAGACAGTATTTTCACTCTATAAGTAGACAGTATTTTCACTATATAAGTAGACAGTATTTTCACTATATAATTAGACAGTATTTTCACTCTATAAGTAGACAGTATTTTCACTATATAAGTAGACAGTGAAAAGTATTTTCACTATATAAGTAGACAGTATTTTCACTATATAAGTAGACAGTATTTTCACTATATAAGTAGACAGTATTTTCACTATATAAGTAGACAGTATTTTCACTATATAAGTAGACAGTATTTTCACTATATAAGTAGACAGTATTTTCACTATATAAGTAGACAGTATTTTCACTATGTAAGTAGACAGTATTTTCACTATATAAGTAGACAGTATTTTCACTATATAAGTAGACAGCATTTTCACTATATAAGTAGACAGCATTTTCACTAGATAAGTAGACAGCATTTTCACTATATAAGTAGACAGCATTTTCACTATATAAGTAGACAGTATTTTCACTATATAAGTAGAAAGTATTTTCACTATGTAAGTAGACAGTATTTTCACTATATAAGTAGACAGTATTTTCACTATATAAGTAGACAGTATTTTCACTAGATAAGTAGACAGTATTTTCACTATATAAGTAGACAGTATTTTCACTATATAAGTAGACAGTATTTTCACTATATAAGTAGAAAGTATTTTCACTCTATAAGTAGACAGTATTTTCACTATATAAGTAGACAGTATTTTCACTAGATAAGTAGACAGTATTTTCACTATATAAGTAGACAGTATTTTTACTTTATAAGTAGACAGTATTTTCACTATATAAGTAGACAGTATTTTCACTGTATAAGTAGGCAATATTTTCACTCTATAAGTAGAAAGTATTTTCACTATATAAGTAGACAGTATTTTCACTATATAATTAGACAGTATTTTCACTCTATAAGTAGACAGTATTTTCACTATATAAGTAGACAGTATTTTTACTTTATAAGTAGACAGTATTTTCACTATATAAGTAGACAGTATTTTCACTCTATAAGTAGACAGTATTTTCACTATATAAGTAGACAGTATTTTCACTATATAATTAGACAGTATTTTCACTCTATTAGACAGTATTTTCACTATATAAGTAGACAGTGAAAAGTATTTTCACTATATAAGTAGACAGTATTTTCACTATGTAGTTAGACAGTATTTTCACTACATACGTTTTCACTATATAAGTAGACAGTATTTTCACTCTATTAGTAGACAGTATTTTCACTATATAAGTAGACAGTATTTTCACTATATAATTAGACAGTATTTTCACTCTATAAGTAGACAGTATTTTCACTATACAAGTAGACAGTATTTTTACTTTATAAGTAGACAGTATTTTCACTATATAAGTAGACAGTATTTTCACTATATAAGTAGACAGTATTTTCACTCTGTAAGTAGACAGTCTTTTCACTATATAAGTAGACAGTATTTTCACTATATAAGTAGACAGTATTTTCACTGTATAATTAGACAGTATTTTCACTATATAATTAGACAGTATTTTCACTCTATAAGTAGACAGTATTTTCACTATATAAGTAGACAGTGAAAAGTATTTTCACTATATAAGTAGACAGTATTTTCACTATATAATTAGACAGTATTTTCACTATATACGTTTTCACTCTATAAGTAGACAGTATTTTCACTCTATAAGTAGACAGTATTTTCACTATATAAGTAGACAGAATTTTCACTATATAAGTTTTCACTATATAAATAGACAGTATTTTCACTATATAAGTAGACAGTATTTTCACTCTATAAGTAGACAGTATTTTCACTCTATAAGTAGACAGTATTTTCACTATATAAGTAGACAGTGAAAAGTATTTTCACTATATAAGTAGACAGTATTTTCACTATATAATTAGACAGTATTTTCACTATATAAGTTTTCACTATATAAGTAGACAGTATTTTCACTCTATAAGTAGACAGTATTTTCACTCTATAAGTAGACAGTATTTTCACTATATAAGTAGACACTATTTTCACTATATAAGTAGACAGTATTTTCACTATATAATTAGACAGTATTTTCAATATATAAGTTTTCACTACATAAGTAGACAGTATTTTCACTATATTAGTAGACAGTATTCTCTTCAATGTGTCAGTATCATTATTGCAGACACAAATTAATGGTTTTTGCTTACGCTGATTAAGAAGTGTTATTTCGAAATGAAACAAAATACTGCATTTTGTTTGGCTGAGATGTGCGGTGTAACTTGCAATCCACAGTGGCTTTTTTTACACCCTGTTTAACCACGGTGTAAAAACAAGAATATACAAGAGCAAGCTATATGGCTAAAAAGTACCCATTTTTAATTATTAATTCATAATTTCTGCTCGGTTATGTTGTAACAAAAATAAAAATACAGGAAATTTAATATTTATGTGCAATAAAATATTACAGATATGGATGTCATTGGAACTGGCTCATTGAGCCAGTTCAAATACATCCATATTTGTCTGGTTTTATTTAAGAAACTTGCAAAGTACAAATTTTCTGTCAGTTTTTGCCCACAATGTAGGTTAAAGTATTAAGTACACCACAATTCTTGGAAATAAATCCGTTATCCTTGTGTTTTCGAGGGTGTATGGGAATTTACACCGGTTTGGGAACTCATACACCTTCGGCTTCGCCTCAGGGTGTATGAGTTCCCAAACCGGTGTAAATTCCCATACACCCTGGAAAACACAAGGATAACTAATAATATTACTTTTAAGATTTATATGTTTGAAATCATAAATTCTTTATTCTGTCAGTAACATTATACTTTCTACTGTTCTGTTCAAACTTGAAATTGACAATATTAGAATATGATCCTCATGGATCCCAGCAAATGATATCTTACACTTATTTTATTTGCATTTAATTTAAAATGGAATACTATTTCGTCATAATTATATTTTCTGATAAAATGCGGAAATAAGATTTCAAAATAATGAAATACACACTTAGATTTGGATGGTGGAAAACGATTTTAAAATGGCCAAATTAAATCAAAATAACTAAACACAATTTCGGAACAACTAAATAATAAATTTAAATCACCAAATTAATAGCTTAGAAATACGAAAAAGAATATTACGTTTTGACGAAAAATTATTCCAAATAGCAAAAAATCAAGATAAACAAATACTCTTTTAGAATAACAAATTATCATCTTAATCATTTCAGATATGGTTTAATTGGTTATAAAATGGCTGAACAATAGCAATTTTTATTCGTTTTGTTTTGGGTAGCCAAGGAACCCATTACAGGCCCTTTTTTAATTCCATCCGTAGGTGAGACATAACTGATATTCAAATGAGTTGATATGTGCTCTGGCTTTAAAATTGGGTAACAATACGAAAGCTTGTCTACGTTTATCCCAAATACGATTATTTTATAAGGTTTGACTGCTTTTTGTTTTTATGGTAGTTGTCGTCATAAATTCATTACGTAAGATGGCTGGTAAGTGAATGTGGGTGGAAGACCAATTAAAATTTCCAACGTGCAGCCCCATGGCTGCACGTTGGAAATATTAATTTGTCTACCCCCAAATAATGAACATGGACTCTTCTAATTGCTGGCATTGAACTGACGTGGACGATGCCACCAGGGTTCAAAGAGCTAAGCCAATATTATTTACTTTTGTCGTGGTTTTGTGACCACTTGGCATGAGATTCACATGATCTGATGGAAGATTCTGATTTAAGCTCTGAGTTACACGTAATATTCCGTGTTTCTATAAAGCGGGGGGGGGGGGGGGGGGTCTAAAAATTAACCCGAAAAAATAAAAGGGGGTACATTGGTCCTACAGCTATAACAGAAAAGTACCAGGATACACCACGGTGCTGTCCCAGAACACCATGATGATGTACTGGGGTAATACCATGATATATCACACTACAGTGTTTGAAATATTGGCCTCACCCCTCACAAAAAAGTAAGGACATGAGATAAAATGGGTTAACTCATAGGCAGGTGAAAGTGGACACAATGGATCAACAAAACGCTTTGTATCAGATCAACACAAATCAAGCCGCACTATTTCAGTTCAATATCATTGTGTCCAATTGGATACTGAATGAAAAACACATATGAAAAGCACACCGCAGCAGAGGCGTAGGGGATGGGCCCAAAGGGCCCGCATTGCGGGGGGGGGGCGGCTAGAAGGGGGCCCCCGCCTTGATGGACGTCCCAACGCTGGAAGAAAGAGGGAAAGAGAGAGAGAGAGAGAGAGAGAGAGAGAGAGAGAGAGAGAGAGAGAGAGAGACTGTGTACCAAATACCATAATTTCAAACTCTCACTTCCACACGACGTACTCTTTGTAGTCTATGTATTATTCTTTTAACCCTTTACCTAACGTAACGGCCAAAACCGGTCAGCGCTATTCTCAAAAATCCCCAATTAATTTTCATTATTTTTTTCATCTTTTGTCTCAAAAACATAGGTTATGACCCCTCGTTGGAACGAGCTCGACCGAGGGGTCATAACCTATGTTTTTGAGACAAAACATGAAAAAATTAGTTATTCAAGAATTATTTTTGCAAGTGTCGTCTGCTTTTCAGGTTAGGTAAAGGGTTAAGTGAACGCTACATCATTGTCACTGATAGGGGTGAGAAATGAACAATATACATACATGGTGCCTCTCAAGTCACACATGTTGGGCGTGCATGTGTGTATCGTTGGATGGTGGGGGTGAAACTTAAAACATGTAATGAAAAAATCTACAGAGTGGTACTTTTAGAATCGATCCTATAGGCTATACCTTCATTTAATTTATGGCGTACGTACTACGTGAAATCCTGTATGCTGTGCACGGTAACAACACTAAATTTGCTCCCGTTTTAAAGGCAGCCACCATTGTGAAAGGGCCCCCGTCTCTATCTCGCGGGGGGGGGGGGGGGGGCACAAGATTTTCTGCTACGCCACTGCACCGCACTTAAATGTTTGGGCGTCAGGCAGTCTCATACAACTGTTTATGCATAATATACCCTAATGCCCCAGGCGAATTTTCGCATGGATAGTTCACATGGTAAACACGGTCAAAGAAAGTTTCAAGAATAGAATGAAGGATTCAAAGCAAGTTGATTCTCGGGTGTAAACCTTCAACATTTGTTTTGGCTGGAATATTCAGGCTAATCATTACAGTAAAGAGGATTTGGAGCCCAACAAAGAGTCGGAGGATAAAACTTGGGATTTCATTAATTTTGTATCTTAGGGCGCCACCCCAGAACGCAGTTTGTTCCGCGAATTGCGGCCAATAATTACCATTTGGGCACCTTTAGGGGTCAATCTTCCCCCTAAAAAGGGGTCGGAGGATGAAACTTAGAATTTCAATAATCTTGTATCTTAGGGCGCCACCCTAGAAAGCCGTGTGTCCAGCGAATTTCAGCCAATAATTACCATTTGGTCACTTTTAGGGGAAAGTTGACCCCTTAAAAGGGATCGGAGGATGACACTTAGAAATTCAGTAATCTTGTATGTTAGGGCGCCACCCTAGAACGCCGTTTATTCCGCGAATTTCGGCCTATAATTACCATTTTGACCATTTGATAACTTTTAGGGATCAATCTGACCCCTTAAAGGAGGTCGGGGGTGAAACTTAGGATTTCAATAATCTTGTATCTAGAGCGCCACCCTACAACACCGTTTATTTTGCGAATTTCGTCCAATAATTACCATTTTGACAATTTGGTTACTTTAAGGAATCAAGCTGGCCCCTTAAAAGGGCTCGAAGAATGAAACTTAGGATTTCAATAATCTTGTATCTTAGGGCGCCGCCGTACAACGCCGTTTATTCCGCGAATTTCGGCCAATAATTACCATTTTGACCATTTAGTCACTTTTAGGGGATATCTTCAAGATGACCCCTTAAATGGGGTCGGAAGATGCAGCTTAGGATTTCGGTAATCTTGTATCTTGGGGCGCCACCCTAGAACGCCGTTTATTTCGCGAATTTCGGTCAATAATTAACATTTTGACCATTCGGTTATTTTAGGGGTCAGCTTGACCCCTTAAAAGAGGTCGGAGGATAAAACTTGGGATTTCAATAATCTTGAATCTTAGAGCGCCACCCTACAACGCCGCTTATTCTGCCAATTGATGAATATTAAATAAGGAATTGGGAATAAGTAAAGTATTCCACGGTGTTCAACATTCAGTGGTTGCTCCCCTTGCAACAAGCATTGCACAATTTCCAAAGAACCGAATTAAACAGGCTTCGGTTAAATTCACGAGACACCAGCCTTCATCCAATAAATGATGATTATGAACAGCTGGGTTCAAGATGCACAGTCAGTTTTGAAAGAAAACTATTCGAATTATGCACCTTGCATGACCAAAACAGGGTGGTGCACACATCAGAATTAGTTGAGTACCACAACAGGGTTCTATTGATTTCGTAACCGCACCTCCAGGCTCGTAACACCCTTGTGCCAACAATAACGACAAAACCAGTTCATACATTATTATCACGCTTAACATGACACCCTTAGGGCTGTATTTGAGGAGATGAAGTCGCGGGGTTGTACCGGTACGACATGTGTTAACTGAATAAGTTGCGTGTACGACATGCATATTTTGAATCTACAACAAAACTTCGAATATTAAGGGCGATTCAATATATTGCGGCAATATCTCACCTTGTTGACAAGCAATTGTATTTGAGTACATTCTTAAAGAGACTATTGTGACATTAAGCACTTTATTTACTTAATTGAGTTACTTACGTAAATCCAGTTTTAACCCCCTGCACACTGACGTCAAAATATCCAGATTTGAAGTAGACATTTTTCCCATAATGCAACTGGGAATTTAACCAATTCAATCTTGTTTGACAGAGCTCATTGAGCTCTGTCAAACAAGATTGAAATGGTTAAATTTCTAGTTGCATTATGGGAAATATTTGCAACCTGAACTTTAGATACTTCGACATCAGTGTGCAGGGGGTTAGGCGAGTATGGTGACGTGTTGTGTGTTTATTTACTAAAGTTTTGTATCGCTTTCCTAAACTTAAATCTGAATGGTGCTTTCCGATGAGCCCCACCAGGAAATCGTAAGAGATCCTTGATAGCAGGATGCTGTCCATATTTACCGAATCAGTGGTCATACTCTATAAAACTCGCGCTACGTTATAAAATATCAGGATATTTCATATGAAACGAAGACAGGATACTTGGTGTTGTAAGCAACAACAGAGCACATTTCTTCCACCGAAAAGCAAAAATATATTCAAACCAACTTCAAAAGACAGCAATCTGTAAGTGTCAGTTTTAACTATACGTCTGTTTCAGTCCTTGACGTGTTGTTTACCACTAACATGTACTCAGAGAGTGAGATTTCACTCCTGTAATAACCCGACTTCTCTGCATATGCGTAGCCAGGACCCCATAATGGGGGTGCACTAGCCAGTTGGGGCGGGGAGTAAACATGATATTTTATTTAAAATGCCGTAGTGGGGAGAGGGTGGGTTGGTGGTGGGCCTATCTTATTTTTAATTAAGACCCTTCGGCCGTTACCCCTCCTCCCACTTCCCTGAATATAAGTGTGTGTGTGGGGGGGGGGGGGGGGGGGAGACGACCAGGGAATCCTAATTAGGACTATGCTAACCACTCTCAATTTTTTGTTGTTGCAACATTCAGTCTAAGAAGGAATCTGAGGCATTAACCCTTTACCTAACATGAAAAGCAGATGACACTTGCAAAAATATTCTTGAATATTTATAACTTGAGCACAACAGAATATCTGTAGATTTTTGTGAGTAAAGGGACGCCACATCAAACCAACGATAGTCTACGCGCAAACTCCACGAAAAGTGGATAAACACACATTCAGAGGGTTGGATTCCGTAAAGAATTAGACTGGTGACCTGAGAACTTTATTGGGTATGTATGGTGGAGGGGAACTATGTTTGCCCGACCCAAACATCGTGTTGCCCAGCTGTATACCTATGACTTTCGGCGAGCTACTTACACGCGTAGTCTACACTCACCAACATTTTCCATTGCCAATGATAATGTCGTCGTAAAAACGGTGGGAAATTGCCACGTTCTTTATCCACAACACTACCTATTGCCATGGCTATTTCAAAAAACTGTTCCAACTCACCTCTCACCAAACTAGCAACGACAGAAGTAGTAAAATGTGACAATTTTATTCCTGTGGTCTTTTGAAGAAGCCAAGCTCTTTTAACTCCTTATCCAACGCAGATGATGTCAAAATTTATTATTTTATTTCTTAAGCTTTTTCCAATAAATTCCACAAAACCATATTACATGACCCCCCCCCCCCCCTCATTGGAACGAGCTCGTCGAGCTCGTTTCAATGAGGGGGGAGGGGTCATATGATATGGTTTTGTTAATTTTTTGGAAAAATAATTTTCATTTTCAAATGCTCAATTTGTATATTACGCCTTCGGATCCGCCGATTCGTCAAGTAGTGGGTTAGTATTGCTGGTAAACAGAGCAGTTAGGCTTTTCATGACATGCTGCTATCCTGACCGCGTGCTCTACCCCCAGGTCTGTGTCAAACTATTTCAACTGAGATGTGCTTACCGATTCGGCAAAGTAATTTTTTATTTCCCTTTCGGAGGGGCATTGCCGCGTGAAACCTCCTACATACACCAATTACTTGGACTGTAAGACAATAAGTCAGTCTTTTGGTATGGTACGCCCGAACCATAAAACAACACCCTATGTTAAAATAATTGCAAACAAGCGATCATGAATTTGAACCAATTACCTCGGTATCTCGGTACAATGCTGGATATTCCGTCGCTAAGAGATGGAAGAAGCATACTTCTAATTTTCAGCTTTGACATCGAATTAGCCCGTCCTTCGCTTGATAATTCCTGAAAAGTAACAATTTGTATCGCGAGGGGAGGAGGAAGCCGGTGTACCCGGGGAGAACCAAAAAGAAACTAGCAGACTCCCCAACGTACTAACTCCACACATGGAGGGTTAGCATTGGTTGAAGACAAGTGCATCATCGACGTGCAGTACGCCTTAGTACACAGTGCCACCGTGCCACATGTGGGCAATCGGGGTGAAGTGTAGTGATAAAATACACACTAGCATTATTTACAATGATCGGGTTCCGTCTCTTCTACCACTTCCGGGGACTAAATGTCACGTTTTGGGAATTATTAAGCGTCCGTGCATTAGAAAAAGGGTGCGGGGAACGTTCCTGGGAGACAGTGGCGGCACCATGGGGGGTATGGGGGTGGGTACTTTACCCCTCCACTTTTTTCGTCAAGCGTAGTAAAAAAAATACTATCATTTTAATTTTTGTATTGAACGTTGCGGTGTAATGGTGGGTATGCTTAATTCCATATTCCCAAGTGCACTAAATCAGAGAAGTATTTAAATTATGTTTGTATGTGCCCCCCCCCCCCCCCCCCCCCACACACACACACACACACATTAGCTGCAAACAATAAACAAGAGTTGAGGGCCCAAATTGCAACAAGGCGTGCCGCGTTCAAACGATCTGAAACATACCGCTTAAGAGTATTCGAGGAATGCTAGAATCGAGAGCGTGCAACTCATCCGTTTGGAATGCAACCTACTTTCATTTTCGATTTGAGTGTCGTTTGGTGCTTTGTGCTCGCACTTTACAACAGCGTTCTTCGTTAAAATGTCACCATGTGCGACGTTTTCTATAACTGAAATACCTAACCAATAAGTTTTAAAAGGATAAAACTGTTTTAATTTAATTGTCTGAGAATGCTCCAGAGAACACCATTTGCTACGTAAGTTTTAAAACTTTTCTCAACTTTGGGAGGGGACACCCCTTCCGAACCCCACCCCAGAGTTACAGAAGTGAGGGGGTACAGTTGGGTATTGCCCGCCCGCTGCGCGGCGGGCAATACCCAACTCTACCCTTTACTTCTGTAACTCTGGCGACGCCTCTTCTGGGAGAGGGTCATACTCCACACTTTGTCCACAGTCATGTTCCATAATTACACCTTTAGTTCAAGCACATCAGGGTTCACTAAAGACAAAAATCGGAGAAAGCTTCTTTTCGGGGATTAATGTTTAACATGTTTATGAACAACAAGGCAAAAGTCCCCCGAAAATCCGAGTTGAGCTTTTTGAGACATTCGTAATTGTTCGGAATGTCCAAATTCTCTCGCAATTCCGTCGTGCCATATTCGATTGCAGTCATAATTATGCAGATTAATTTAGTTACTTTATCTTCACAAATACCCGTCTATTATAGAGCAGGAATCGCTAGATTTGTGCAATAATTGCTAGACCATACTACCAGCCAATAAGCAGTAATTGTAGCCACATTATTGCCGAAGAGAACATAGAAATTGCATGACGATTCAGAGGTTTTCTCATAAAAGAGAGCTAGTAAAGATATTCAGATGACAAGTGAAATATGAACCCTTCTACTAAAACAGAGGGTAATTTAAATTGATAAGATATGTCGAAATATCACATCTTTTATGATTTTATGGCCGACAACCTAACACTGACCATAAAGTGTACCCTACAGCGTCGAGTATTTGGATGATAAAAAGACCGCATAACAAATACCCATGTTAGGAAGACTCATACGAACAACACACCAGGCTGATAACATGTTCTGATCTATCCATCAAGCGAACACTATGGCTCTCACCCTCGAACAACAACGGCGACGACACTGACTAACTCCGTTGGAACATTTAGGTACTGAACAGGACTCGTTTCACAGGAAGACTAGGACTTTAGCTGACCTGATCGCAAAAACCTTACACATAGTTATTCATCAGTTAATGGCATCTAAGTACTTGATTCTACGAACTGCACCTCAGAAGAAATCAGCGACACATGTATTTTTCAAATTTCCCGGGTGCCATATAATTAAGAAAGGACGCTACGCGGTTGGTGCCGAAGGAAACTCTCTCGGCGTAGGTTCGAACTCCCGCCATACCATTGTAAATTAAGACATACACTGCAAAAAAAATATAGGTTCTCTTTAGAACAAAAACTGGTTCTTATCTTGTCCCTGAGATGGAACCAGTTCTGTTTAAACAGTATTTATTTCAAATCAAATAAATTTATAAAGATTAACATTAAATATTAACAGAATTAAACATAAATTCTATACAGAACCCAAACTGGTTCGATATGCCAACTGTTCATATCTCCTTTGTTTCAAAATGTTTGGCGACTGCGTTGAATAAGCTGCAAGTTTACTGCTGAATCTGCATCAGTTCATGTAATATTCTGTTAAAATTGAATGCTAATCTTCGTAAATTTATTTGATTTGAAATAAATACTGACCAAACAGAACTGGTTCCATCTCCGGGACAAGATTAGAACCAGTTTCGTTTCTAAAGAGAACCTATATTTTTTGCAGTGTAGTAGACGAGAGCCGAAACACCGAAAAGCGAATATTCAAAGGTGTCCAATTAATCTCTGGTTATCCATAAACTTCGACTATTGCAGAAGTGCCATGGGATCTGTGAGTGTGTGATTGCTACAAGAAACACCAAATTCCACATGCACAATACGGAGCACGACAAGCCTACTTTCTTACAGCCACATTTCTTACGACACTCACTCTTAAACCTACTACTGACCAAGTGCAAGACATTTTCAGATGTGAACAAAGTTTTCAAGAGCATTTCATATCGGCAGACAGAGGGGAAGGCCGTGGACCCATTTCGCAATAGTTCTCTCCGGTATCCCCCTGCCATGTGTGAGACCACCGGCTACCTTAACCATCCAGATAAGGCACTGCTATATGATTTGGTCGGAATAAATCCCATCCCAGAATTTGTCAGACCTTCTGATCGTGAAGAATTCCTTCTTGAATTCGTCGACGGGCATTGTTCGGAAGAGATCTTCCATCTGTTGGAGATAGAGATGGGCACACTTAGCGTAGCCAAAATGACAATCAGCTTGGAAAATTGGGATTATCAGTCTTACATATTACGTATGGAAGGCCCAGTCGCCGGCGCGTCCAACGCTCGTGAACAATTGTATGAGACTGATTTGTTTGTGATACTGCGCCCACAATTTTCTGGTCCGATCACCCACGGCATGGCGGAGAAGGTCATCAAAGAGATCTAACAAACTGATAATGTCAGGCTGAATGACAGCTTCCTCTGTTGTGCTTTTATCTATGAGGACATCGGCACATGTTATGTTCAAAGTAGTGCAGTCCACTTTATCAAGCGCGCGACTTTCGTCGAACAGAAGTCAGATCATAGCAACTTTGGACAGCAAATGAGCACGGATAGCCTTGGAGTATACGTGGCCATGAATCAAATGATGGATTGATGCAGCCTAAACAGTGACTCAAAGTTCATCAAGACCACGTCCAGTCATAATAGACCCCACTCCCCCAAATACGACACAGGCATGTGAACCCTCCAAGCCTCGCAAAGCCCTTTGTCAACTTGTCAGAGGAAGTTGCTATCTCACCCGCCGTGATATAGCGGCTGATCAAAAGTCACAGTGGAAACGTTTAGTCCTTGTTTTTCACATTCAGTGTGGGCGAACCTGAGTGCTGTATATATATGGTACTGACATCTGAACGATCGTAATTTACGAAACGTAAGATTTCAATATCACTTGTCTCATAATGATCCTATTTGGTTAAAGCATGCATATAAACAACCCACGAAGGACACGGGGGACCACACCTAAGCACAAAACTCAACACGCTAAAAACTAAAGTGTTAAAAACTACACTTGAAGTGCTGTATTTAACACTTACTAAGTGCTGAACTGGCACTTTGTTCAAGTGTATATATCCCAGAACTTGACAGGTGTTACAATAATACCACTTGACAAGTGTAATGTCGCGACACTAAAAAGGAAACAACGCAGCTGACGCGGATCAGGCTCGAACTCTCGAGCCTGATCCGCGTCATCTGCGTTGTGTCCTTTTAATTATGTACCCACTAAGTGCAAATAAAATTTCGGAAGAACCACCAATGCTAGACACATGGGAAGTGCCATCCATTCAAGTTTCAGATGTCTGACGATTGTAATGTCTAAGTGCTTAAAGCATTGCACTTTCAGTGTTAAAATCAAACCCTAAGAGTTAGAATGGGTTTAACACCTTGAGGGTGTCAGTTTTAACACTTGAGTCTTTTAGTGGGAACGACCAGAAGGAATCGACAGACTCGGCATGCTTCAGGGTTTTGGGAACGAATTCATGCAGATGAATAAAATCTTTCATTACGATCAGATCCAAGCCTGACAGAGCGGGTCTGTTGTAACTTTTCGGGGGAACATAGCCATACTCGACAGATCCAACATTGCCAGTCAATCGTTTAATTGATTCTTCTTTTGGAGAGCCAGCCGAGGTAATTAGGGCTGTCACGATTAATCGATTAATCAATTATTGATCGATCACGGCGAAATCGATTAGTATTTTTCGTTGTCGAATAATCGGTAAATTGTATCCCGTTTTATATATAGACGTTTAATAATTAAAAGAAAATTTGATGAAAAAACTATTGTTTCCAAAGGTAAAGAGTTAAGAACATCGATGTTTAACACCAAGAAGCTGTTGGAAGCATTTGTCTTTCAGGTACATTCATCAAAGGTTTGGTGTTCTGAACTTTTGAACCGTCAGTGTAATAATCAAGACCGGTCGGCAGTTGCGAAGTTCGCAACTGCCGACCGGTCTTGATTATTACACTGACGGTTCAAAAGTTCAGAACATCAAAGCTTTGAATGTATCTAAAAGAGGATCGTCTTCGTTGTTTACTTGAGGTAGGTCAACTGACTTGAACTTCATTTTTATCGACTTCAAAGAGAGGGAGAGGGAGGTCATCTAGGTACGATTAATCGATTATCATCGATTATTTGCGACGATTAATCGATTCCTAAATTAAAAAATCGTGACAGCCCTAGAGGTAATACACGCAATTCCCCCAAACTATGGAGTGTATTGTTGTCATTTAATGTGCGTACATTGCAGTCTGCCTTACCGAAAACAACTTGTGTGACTTTGGCCAGCCGAGGCGATGGCCCCTTTTGAAGCATAAGTGAGCAAATAGATTGCTGAACTTGCTAGGAGAAAGCATAAGCCTATTTAAAATGTCAGTTAATTCCCGGGATGCAAAGATTCTGTGTATGTAAACTGCAATTGACAACAGCAATGGCGAGACTCAAGACAGCGGCCGGCATGCACTTATCAATAAATGAGCTATTGCTGTGATGCGTCTCTGGTTGCTCTGACTGGTTGTCTCATCATTTGTCCGACACCGTGGTGGAGCTATGACGCCCTGCAAAAAGGCTTGGCGTGAATCCAATAGTAACTCAAGCGACACAGATAAAGAGTCTGGTTTTGGGTACACATCACAATTGTATGTGGTTTGACCGAATATCATCGCGAACTACAGCAGCCGCCTTCTCGACAATACGCATGCGTTCTTCAGTTTCAGTGGTACATTCGCTTCTGTACCACGAATCTTACAGTACTCTGTCAGACGACTCTGAACGTCACAGCACTTTTAAGGCACTTCAAGGTTGTAAAAGAGATTCTGCTTCCAAATGCCCCATTAGCTTTCTCTTCAGATGTTTGATGGTGTAACCGATTTCATCGCCCAAATATGTTTCAAGAGTTTCTACTAATTCACGCAGAGAAAACTGGCGCTCATCGCTATTCTGCATTAAAGTGCATAACTCACTGAATGCGAGCGATTTCTTATTTTGCTACCGGTCTATCCCGTGAATGAGTCTCGGAAGTTTCTCTGAAGAATTTCACATGGCAATCATGCTGGTAACGCCTTTCTTCTGTGACTAACTCAATTGCATGCCCATTGCGAGCACTGGATCGCCCCACTCGTCCTCACGATTTCGATAACGTGCTCTGACGCTTTCAAGAAATGCCAAGATCTCGACCTCGTGCAGTTGTCTTCACCTTTCTAAAGGTAGGTTCTGTTGTCTATCGGCTTTCAGCCCACACAATAAACACTGGGTCTTGAAATCGAAAGCAGGTTAGTCAAAGTGTATTTTAGCATTTTACACGGAGTCATTCTAGAGGCTTTCGAAGTGTAAAGATTCGATTCGATTTCGAATCTTAAGTTGTTATTCGGATCGATTTGAAATCGGCTGCTGGTTTCGTTTTCTCTCGAATCCTCTCCACGTGAATATAACTTGGTGTCGGTATTCTTCATCGTCTTACAAAACGTATAGTTGAGATGGAAATTGTACATGAATAATGTTGAAATAAAAGACTGAGTGTATCTTCCGTTACATTAACATAAATGGCATGTTAACGCATGCCGCTAACCAAGCCAATTCCAGTATCACTAGTCCCTACCACTGTTAAATGCAAATACAAAGTTTATAGCAACGTCGACGGTAAACTATATCCCGACAAGATAATTCCAATTACATCATCAAGGCATGCCTTCGACGAAGGCATGCCTTGATAATGTAGCTGGATTATTTTATTGGTCGGGACGTGAACCATCACAGTCAGAATAAATGAAGTTTATAGCACCCACAATCCTCACCGGTCATCTTCAAGACGCCTCGCATTCGAATCGAATCGAAAATGTGTTCTTCCCAGGGCAATCGTTCCGACATCACTAGTAGTGGTTTCGGAATGCTTGATATGACTAGAGCCCTGGGAATAACACATTTTCGATTCACTACTATCTTTTTTTCTTGCTGTTTATGGTGCTTAACCGAGTATAATTTTTGTAACAATCTCGGTGGATTTTGGAACCAACAGCTGGTTCCTCTCAACCCACAAGCAGATTATCGCGACGCTTCATGCTTGTAGATGCCAGTGTTTGAATTCCTCGGCAGCCAAGTTTCACAATTTGGGTATGGTCCTGTTGTCCCCCCATGACATTTGCAGCATTTCTCCGTTTTTGTTTGTCGAAAAAGGGATTTTATTTCCTGACGCAAAGGCTTGATGACCAGAAACTGATGCAGTGAATATCCCAAAATTTATTCAAAATGGCTCAGTATCAATGGTTTTAATTCAAGTGAAATTATCAGAACTAAATGGTCTTTGGCATGAATTACAAAGTAATACAACAAGAATACAAGAAAAAAAACCCGCCCCTGCTTCGTTGTCACTGTAAGGTATCAACCGGAGGCGATTATCGGCATTTGAACTTATTCACAACCAACGAAATAATGATAATAAGCGTTGATTACAATGATAGAAAATTTCGAGCTGGGGCCAAAACTACAAAACTTTTACAGTTGTATTTTCTAGAATTGTATTTTCGAGTTATGGATTTAAATGGGTTGAAATGAACCATTAGCATTTTCAAAGATGTGGCAATTCGCCAATTGGCAAATTGCTATATTTTTTAAAATGCTAATGATTTATTTTAGTCAATTACAATAATAGGCAGAAAATACATTTCTAGAAAATACAATTGTAAAAGTTCTATAGTATTGGCTCCGATGTAAAGAAAGAACACAGTCAACTGAAACACATGACAACATCAAATCTATTGCAGAATTTGTAGGGAGCGCGGTGGCTCAGTGGTAGACTGTTGGACTTCTATGCTAGAGGTCCTGAGTTCGATACCCGTCCGGGACGACCCGCGTTGTATGCTTGGGCAAGGCACTTTATCCCGATTGCCTACATAGGGGCACGATGACGCCGTGTACTAAGGCGTACTGCACGTCTATGGTGCACATGTCTTCAACCGCTGTAACACTGCTTGAGCGGAGCTTGAACAGAGTTAGAATGTTGCGGAGCTGACAGTTGCTCGTCGTTGCTCGTTGGTTCTCTCCGGGTACTCCGGCTTCCTCCACCCGTAAAACTGTCACGGTCACGATTAGCCATTGTGCATAAGTATGTGACCTTAAACCCCAATAAATAAATAAATTGCAGAATTTGTAACATATGCTCTCTCAACGATCTTTATTGTATAAATCCTCCCAGGTATCAATCGTTTCTGGATAGAATATGTACAGATTATTGTGATAATGTGCATGTACTGTGATTTGTATCAGATTCTCGCTGGTGTCCAGAATTGGATCACAACTCGCCGGCAACGCCGGCTCGTTGAGATCCCGTTCTGGACACCACTAAGAATCTGATGCAAATCACAGGACATGCACATTATCATGATAATACATTTATCTAACAATTCTGTTACATAAACAGATTAAATCTTAAATTATTAATAAAGTTTTGGGACATAATGTTGGGGAAGAAAAGGATTTTAAAAAAAACCCAATATTTTATCGAATTTACAAGTGTGTAATATTCAATTGTGCATTTTCTATTTATTGTGTGTATGTGTGCGTGTTTGTTTGTCATTGTCTATTAATAGTTCTGTCGCTAATTGTAAGGGATTTTGTTTTGTTTTGTAAGCGATCAGCTGAGTCGATCACTGATACGCACATAGAATGTATTCATGCGCCTGTTATGACAGCCCACTGCGTTCCCGGAAACGAGTTGTCTATATGATACGGAATCAGAATGAGTCGTCTATATGACACGGAATCGGAACCCATTATGTGATACGTACCGTTTCTCGTGGTTTTCAAGCCAAAATGTATATGATTCTCAGATACAATGTGTATATTAATGTTTAAAATAAAATCAGATATGCTCCATTATAAATTATCAAAGGCAGATTTTGATTAGACCAGGCGCGTAGCCAAGAATCTATATTAGGTGGTGGCCTAGTCAGTTGTGGGGACATGATATTTGGAAGGCTTTTGTGAAGGGGTGGAGGTCTCCCCTATTCTTAACTGGGATTTTTCGGTTGTTACCCCTCCCCCCGCTTCCATTGGAGGGAAGTGGGACGATGGAGTTACAGTCGGGGCGTCCTAGTTAGGACTAGGCCTTCCACCCCAAGAACATTTTACAAAATTCAGTGCACTAAGAACGAATCTAGGGCCTTTATAGAGTGTGTAGACCAATATTGGATGCCATTTTAAGGTTCTATATGTTGTGTAAAAGTGGCATTGGGCCAGCGGACATTTTGTTGGGGGGGGGGGGGGGACTCATCAGGCCCTCCTGTAGCCACGTCACTGGATTAGACAGAGTAGAGGAACAAAATGTGAATAGGTCGATGAGAACCAGTTTAGGGGGTAGCGTTGTGTTTTTACACACACGAGAGGCCTAGTCGATAATTTCGCATATTATAGTGAAGAGGTAGTGAAGGCCTGGGAAGTGCCATTTCTGGCAATCTGGGAGGCAATTTTTGCCAAAATTTTGGGGCACGCTACGCGCCAACCGATGGTGGCGCTCCGCTTAGATGGTGTTACCGATCCGCTCCCCCTCTCCAGACTTTTCCCTAGCATATGACGCCCCTGGCATCCGTACATCTGCTAACATTTTTATAAAAAAGCGAATGTTGGTATCTCTCTTTCTCTATCTTTCTGTCCACCTTTATACGTTTGTTTGTGTAGGCTATAGACTTCTCCGTGCCTCGACCGATCGAGACTAAATTTGGCACATAGGGGTTCAAATCGCGTCCGACGTCGCGTTAACCCTTTAACCAGTGCAACTATATCTCTACATTTATTTGTAAACTATACGACTCAAAGCCTTGGCCGATCCGGCCCGATCGAGATAATAATTAACATCAAGGGGTAATTTGACCAGGAAAAGTGTGTCAGCTGGGTCGAAATTGCGTCCGACGTCGCATTACTCTATAACCAGTGCAATGATATCTCTTCCTTTATTTGTAGGCTAATAGACTCCACCGTGCCCCGGTCGATCGAGATAAAACGTGGCACCTAGGGGTAATTTGACCAGGACATGGGTGTGGTATGGGTCTCGATCGTGTCTGATTTTCTACTTCTGCAATTACAAGCTCACCGCGGTCTGCAGAAGATCTTTCCGGGATTCAGTGCACTAAGAACGAATCTAGGGCATTTTGTTCATTAATACTTGGCCTATTAATGAAAGGGGTAGAATTCACATCCGAGTTTGGGAGATAATTAACCCTCTAACTATAGCAGGAATCATAACCAGCACCACTATTCACAAAACTCGCCATTCAGCGTGTGTCATATTTTCAATTCTCGCCTCGAAAAAACATAGCTTAATTATTACACGCCTGTTCTATGTAATACGCATCTGCAGCAACACTAAACCATGCGGAAAATGAAAATCCGTTCTACACTTTTGTGCTGAATGGAAATCGTTGACGGACTATTTTCAAATAGAAGCGAAATTTCACTGGATTTCTACAAATCCTGCAATGAAATTCCAATTTGAATCGCTAGCGATAGCTGAAAATCGTTCCCTGAGATCCAATGTGTTCTATATGCCAGTAGGCACACAGGACATATAGCAACTCAGGGAACGAAATAGTAACAGGTTCCCCTCGCAAAATTGATTGGTGATAAAATTCGTTCTTTTTGTTGATAGTTGTCAAATGAATTGTTGAGTGTCCTTCTAATAATAGTTTTTATAGACGTGAAGGCGTGTAATGAACACAGAACGACACAGGTGTCTGAATGGGTTATTCGATATGGCACTTGTGTCATCGCGGAAGGATAAAACTCGTTCTATCCTTCCGCTCTGGCACTCGTGCCATATCGATAAACCTATTCACACGCGCGTCTAGTTCTGTGTATGACCCATCATTGGAATGAAATCGTCGAGCCCGTTTCATTGAGGGGGTCATACGCTATGTTTTTTCGTATTTGGGAGATCTTTCACATGTTTTGAGGCGAACACTGCACAATTTTTGTTAGTGATGATTTTTTTTTATAGGGGGAGGGGGGGGGGGTGTTTTCAATCGGTTAATGGGTTAACCTGATCACCCAAAACATCACGTTCGATGTGTAATTTAAATAAAACAATTGCCAAAAATTAACAGAGAAAGGAAGAAACTACGCGACGATACGGCGATATTTAGGGGCTATTACTTGGTAAGTTTCATATCGTCCGAGATATCAGCCGTCGGTAACTTCACATCAGCCTTCGACCTCCTTTATTCATATAACGAGAACGAAATGTCTCCAGATCTGTTATAATGTTATGATAGTGTTGTTTCTTATTCTCCTCATAAAGTCCGAAGTTTCTTTTTCTCCCAGTTCAACTATCCGAACATCCCGGCTTCCCCACATGTGAACTATCTCTCCTTCCACGTCGACGAATCTCCCCCCTACGACTTTCAATCTTAGTTTATTCAGTCCAACTCTCTTTCTTTCTTCTCTTCATCAACTTCATCCTTACTTATTGCCATCCTTAACCCTTTACCTAACATGAAAAGCAGACGACACTTACAAACACAATTTTTGAAAAACTGATTTTTTTTCATTTTTTGTCTCAAAAACATAGGTTATGGCCCCTCATTGGAACGAGCTCGACGAGCTCGTTCCAAAGAGGGGTAATAACCTATGTTTTTGAGACAAAAAATGAAAATGTAACGAAAATTAATTGGCGATTTTGGAGAATAGCGCTGGCCGGTTTGGACCGTTACGTTAGGTAAAAGGTTAACTCCTCGTCATACAAAACCTCAGTTCTAGTCAATCCTTTATTCCTAGCCACACCATTTTCCTAACTGCGTTCGGCGCAAACGGTGAAAAGCATGGAAAGATTTCCATGCAAACTGGTTGCGCCATGTAACAAATCAAGGGGGACAACTCTAGTTTGTTTTTTATCGACGGAAATCGGCGTCGTACCAGCCAATTTGAAGTCATATCTGCAGAGCTTGATAATGGGCAGTTCTAGGAAAGAAAACCATATCTAAAAAACCCGAATGATTTTGATAACCGTATTGGTGTGGACTGTCGATATGTATCGGTACAACAACATTGTCCAAGTAAAAATAATATACGGCACAGAGGAATGAACGTGCTGAGACAGTCTGGGCTGGGAAAGCTGACGTTTCAGGGGCGTTTATGTTTTTAACAGTTTAGAGATCTTATCTACTTAGCGAAGCTGAAAAGAAATACATACCCGAGACGAGAGCAGATAATTTCCGAAAATTAACATGACAAATGCCATGAATGTGCAAGAGTAGAATATCTTGCATCAAACCTTTTCGTTTTGAATCTTTGAAGTATTGTATCATTATCTAGGGATAAATTGTCGTGCAACTAATTATTCATCACGCTAATATATGTTTTATCCACCCATTATAAGCAAACATCTTCATGTTTGTAATCTCAGCACGTTTCACAATAGATCCACTTACGACTATATTTCACTTTATTAGTCCCCTACTCTGTGTGTAGGAATCATAACCTCCAATCTGTTAAGAGCTGAAGCCAAATATTACGCCACACTATAACTTAAGACATACAAGGGACACATGTCCCAATTCACACCTTTCCCAACTCTTTGAAAGCAAGAGGAACGGCACGGCGTTATCATTGGGGTTGGGGGAGGTGGGGGAGGTGTGTGTATGGAGGTGGGGCAATCGTTAAGTCCAGTTACCGGAATTAGGGTCGTGGTTTGACAGGGCACCATGCGGCACGTGGTATAACGAGGCTTTGATAATTGCAATGATCGATGAGCTGAAAATATAAATGATATCCCAATTCTCATAGTACGTCACTCGCGGGGAGCTGGTGCTTCGGTATAGCTCAGAAGTGACTAATCGTCTACTGCGTCTATTCTTGCCAGTCGATTGGGTACAAATGGGAGTGAGATATTGTGTCTATTCTTGTCAGACGAGTGGGTACAAATGGGAGTGAGAGAAATACAACGAGTATCGTATCAGGCAGTCTTTGATATGGTGACGGCTACAAGTTTCGAGGATCGGGGAATCGGTAAAATAACAATCTGTCCATGCTATCACACAGGATTGTGTGTTTAGGGTGTGGACAAACTGAATTAAAAAGTGGATTTTGAGGATCGGGGAATCGTCGGTCAAATAACAATCTGTCGCTTGCTATCACACAGGATTGTGTAGTTGGGGTGTGTCACAGACTGAATTAAAAAAATGGAAAATCTCTGGGTGTGGGAGGGGGAACATAGTGAACAATGCACGCAGTCATACATCATAAATGCGACAAAATATAGTTCCACAATTCGCGTTATAAATACTAATTTTCAAGTATTTATACATTTCCTTTCATTGAGACTTTAGAGAATGTTTAAAACAAATAAAATCAGACATCGTGACTGTTGATGTTTTGAAATAGTTCTACTTACACGCGCATTAATTTGACACAGATCTTTTCGGTGATAGTCAACCAGAAAGCGTTCTTTTGAAATGGACCAATCAAATCAACTGAAGGTGTTATGAAGCACTAATTAATATTTATTAAAAACATGAAACGGTAATAAGCTGAGAAAACGGAAAAGTCATATAATGAATTGACAAAGTATATTATTACAATATGTTTGGGTTATCTTGTGTGACTTGGGTGCTGGGAAATGGGCTGTAGTGTACATTAATATGGTGTGTAAAAAATTAACCCAGCCGTTCAGGGCTGACAATTTTCATCATTGGAAAAGATTTACAGGAAAGTTAGCTCCCCTTAATTTCTTAAAGCTGTCAATAAATTTAACACAAAGGATATGGGAATTTCAGATAAAAATTGAAATTTTGAAATGTTAGCGAATTTGCATCATCGATGTGCGCATCATTTCGCAAACTCCAGGCATTTTCCCGAAGAGCAGTGTAATAATACAGAAGGTGACATTTTTACTAAACGTTTCAGGGTGGGGGGGGGGGGGGGGGGGTCGCAAAAAAATGCCAGGCAACAAGACCCGGGTATGTGGGTGGGTCCGAGCCCCAAAGTGCAGTTTTTGCCGGTGTCAAGCAATTTTTTGCCAAATATCATTTTATTTTACAGACAAGTAATTACAACCAAAGTGAATTCAAGTGCTCCGATTCATAACTTAGAACAGAATAGATCATTGATAATGTGTTGGGGGCTCCATGTTAGAATTTTCCCCCCATGTTTTACACTTCATTAGGGAGTGGGTCCTGTTCTGGGTCTGGCAAAAAATTGCAAAACAAAAAAGTGATTCCCAGCTATTTGGTCATGATTTTCACTCCTTTATATTTCTACTAAGGCAGTCTGCCGCTTATTGGTGCTTTGTAGCTCCTATTAATTGATTCTTCTGTAAGCCTCAGGGTGCCTCATGCCATTGGTCTAGTGAGCGCACATGGATGGAATAACTGGAAAGATTGATAGAATAAAAATCTAGATGGTGGAAAACGTGTATAATTTCAAGGTAAATATGATTCTAGTGACACTAACATAAAAAAATAAACAAGAGGCAATTCATCTCAGACAAGCCACCCTGGCACGGGTCAAAGAACTTCAGTATTAGGTCTCTCTCAAACCAGCTGTACAAACTAAACATTTAACCGAAAAGTAATGAAATGAAAACAACTATTTCTTGTGGACAGTTGAAGATATCCAGGTGTGAACAATATATTTTGGGCAGGACTTCTTGGTGGTGGGATTCGACTGGAGACTGAACAGCACAGACATGTTGTACATCGGGGTAAGGGTTGTGTTGCTTGGAACATGAATGGGTGTATATCTGCAATTCCGTGGTGGAGGCGTGGCTACCTTGGGGACTGATGCTGCATTTCCGTTGTGGCTTTATATGAAGAGAGATTGTTTTGGGGCCATCTGTGACTAGGGATGCCTTGGATGTCCAAGAGCAGGGCTCGGGTATCGGACCAGTTGGCTTGCGGCACCTTTCATGTTTGGGAAAAGTATTTATTTATTTTTTTGATTTAGGTAATTTGAATACTTCGTTAAACAGATTTTATAAATTGTGCGGGAGGGGTGGGTGTCCAAGACATGACTGGCAAAAATTTGTATTTCGGGGGCGGTGGGTCCCAAAAATTGAGAATGTAAAAATTTCCAACTTGTATCCTTAATTTTTGGCCTGACCCCCCCCCCCCCCCCCCCCCCCCCCCCCCCCCCCACACACACACACCACCCCCTGAACGTTTCACTATTATTTCTCTGTTGAACTCCATTTAAAAATAAAAAAACGGCGTTTTCATTATTTTTTGATGTTCTGTGACTTTTTTCCTGTTCATTATATCAACAGTGTGCGCATCGTAATATATAATACAGACACTGCCCTTTTAATTAACATAAAAGTTTTGTTAATTTTTTTTCCTGGGAAGAATAATAACTTATAAAATTACTGTAAAAATATATTCGTCAAACAAAGAGCCAAAGTGAACGCTTAGTGTTGAAAGTTGTGCTACTGATAAATAATCTTAATGACGAATTATCTGTGAACTCAATGCTTCTAATTAGCTTGGCATAAAAAAGTCAAGTTTCCTTTTGTTACTTTTAATAAACGAAAACAACAGACAGCTCAGAGAGCTGTCTGTTGTTTTCGTTTATTAAAAGTAACAAACGGAAACTTGGCTCTATTTTCTCCTCCTGTCATGGGCGTTTTCTCAAAAATTATTTCTTCTTAATTGTATCTTCCCTGCTCGTCTAATAATTTCAAGGGAGGAAACTTTTTTGAGAGCCGATTATCATGACGAAATAAGTCAGGGATGTAAATTGTAAAACGAGGCCTTGTATACTGGTTTCTAGTTTCGTGGAATTATAAAAAATGCCTGTGTGGACAATCTCAGATTATGATTATTAGTGCTGTCACGATTAATCGATTGTCGATCGGTCACGCTGAAATCGATTAGTATTTTTCGTTGTTGAAGAATCGGTAAATGTTACCCCGTTTTAGACGTTTAATAATTAAAAAAAAAACATTTGAAGAAAAGGATATTGTGATGTGTGATGAAATGATAATTATTAACAATTATTATCAGTACTTTAATGGGAGTTCTCTAATATATTAACGGAATTCAGCGGGGAGGTAAAACTAAGTAATTCCTGACGTCATGCAACCGGAAGCTAGCGGTGCGCGTTAATGAAAACAAAATTCATTAACAGTCTGCCGCCCACCTCCGGTCATGGTAACAATAATAATAACATAATTTTGTCGGGCGTCCCGGTTTATTAACGGCCCTTGAGGACTGAATGACAGCCCTCTGGCTTATTAACGGAAATAAACCCTCGGGCTGTTATTCATTCCTCTCGGGTCGTTAATAAGCAGTAACGCACTCCAAACGTATGTTGTTGTTATAACAGAGAGTTCTTTGGTACATTAGCAGAAGTCTAATGACACGATAAAACTACGCAGCGCACAAAACGTCACTTCACGTTTAGGGTCAAAGGCGCTAAAGGAAAAACTAGAAGTCCTGTCGTGAAATGCACACAAATATCACGTCGATCTGCACGTTAATCTACGCGTTTTTACCATAGTAAGGCTTTCAAATTCTGTACATTTGGTCAGTGCACAAGCAATGTTTCAGCCAATGGACCTCCGTTAATGGTACCTCGGAGGTCCATTCGCAGACATATTGTCTGTGTTTGCTATGATTAACTAGGAGAACTTGCCGTGCTTTGGATGTAATTCGATATGGCAATTACGCGCAATTCCTACGCGCAATTAAGCCTAATTAAGGGAACAGTTCATGACAGGACTACTAGTTTTAACTGTTCATATCACATGTCCCAACTTATCATATTACTGGTGGCTCAGTCGGTAGAGGTGCAGGCTGCAAGCCGAGAGGTCCTCGGTTCGAATCTTGCCTGCGTCAACCGCGTTGTGTCCTTGGGCGGAACACTTCACCCCTATTGCCCACGTGGGGTCACGGTGACGCTGTGTACTAAGGCGTACTGCACGTCGATGGTGCACCTGTCTTCAACCAATGCTAACCCTGCTTGTGTGGAGTTAATATGTTGGGGAGCTGTCAGTTGCTCGCCGTTGCTCGGTGGTTCTCTCCGGGTACTCCGGCTGCCCCACCCACAAAACTGTTGTGGTCATGAGTAGCCATTGTGCAGAAATATGTGACCTTAAACACCAATAAATAAATATAAATAAATATCATATTTCTGTACACCGCAGCCCATTATGAACTGCTGTTCTCTTCCGGTCGAAACTATGAACATACAACACAAAGAACATTATTCATTTATCTCTGTAAGACTCCTCATCGCTTCAGACATACCTGGGCTCGAGTGAAGCGGGTTATATCTGGTCTTCATTCTGGACATTCGATATTTTACTCGGCAACAAATCGATAGAGAATGAGTGTTTCGCCCAATTATAATGACTGACGAATGCTTTCATAGCTCCCACTTTTGTAATAAAATCGCCAGGTTTTGTAATATAAAATGAGGTCACGAGTTTTGCTATTAAAACCGACAGGGTTTGTCATAAAAAAGTCTCACCATTGTTATCATAGTAATCAACAGATTTTGTAAGACATTACTGTTTTTCTCTCACATAAAAAACAACATTAACCCTTAACACAACTATGGTAGTATAGTATGGACGGTATTTAACCTTGTTGGTTTACTGTTAGCCTTTGGTACTACTTACTCACATTTTACCTTTTACTGACCATCCTCTGGGTGCTATGAGTACGTAATGGTATGTCATGTGATATCGTGGGGGGGGGGGGGGGGTGCTTGGTTTTCTGGATTGGTAGCATAGTGTGGACGGTCAATACCAATTGTAAAATCGTTATCCTGAGTTAATTCCACCATTCACAGTTACAAAATGATGAAACATCGAAAATTGATCATTTCTGTATAATTTAATGTTAAGACAGTGTGAATTGCTCAAAGTTCTCAGCTTGAGCATTTATTTAGTACATTCCCAGAATAATACAAAATAATAATAGCCTGATAATTCTATCATAAATGTGTTGGCATTTCAGTTACAAGAATCAATTTTATGCCCCCTTTCAGGGCTTCATTTTCAAAATGTTCCTCGGTAGTGAATTTCCAACTGGGGGGGGGGGGGGGCGAGAGGGGGTTCCCCCTTCCCCTAGTTGGAAATTCACTACCACCCCCACCCCCACCAACACCCCCCACCCCCACCCCACACCCACCCCAATCAGAAACCTCCAGCTACGTCTCTGGTCGAAGTGAGAGATAGTTCAGCTATCTGAACATCGCGGCTTCCCAAGTGGGGAAGCCGAGACATTCGGTAGCTGAACTACGAGAAGAGGTAACCTGGGATTTGGTGAAAAGAACGAGAAACAATAACGGTGTTTGAAAACATGTAACAGATCCGAAGCACATTTTGTAATTATGGTTTAATCAATAAAGAAGTTATTACTTGATTAGCTTCATATTGGCCGAGATATCGACCTGATGTGACTACGTATCTGGAAGGGAAGGTCAAAGTATACTATGAAGTTACCTAGGCCTGATATCTCGGCCGATATGAAACTCATCAAGTTATAACCTCTAAGAATTCCAGGTTGCTCATCTCAACCTTAGCACTTACAGTAATGTGAACACACAGTGGCCTTTTTCGCGATCATATCGCGATTTGATCCCCATACTCAAGTTTGGAAATAAGCAGACTGTCACCTGCGGAATGAGGTCCACGGGTGGTGAATTTGATGATGCTACCCTGCACAGCAGGGTAGCAGCACTAAATTTACCCTCTATGAGTCTCAATCTGAATCAAAGTCTCAGGCATAACCCGAAAGACGTCCCCAGACGATAAATTGAGGATTCTAGCCCCCTGTATGGGATAGCACCAGCATATCCCCCACCCCACGGGACCTCATTCGGTAAATGACAGATTGCTTTTTTCCAGGCTTGCCCGTACATTTACACCACCGAGTTGAGATTTTCGAATTAAAATTCGGCGAATTCGAGAAAGACAAACGAAACTAGCATCTCAGATTTAATACACTAGCGTTTCTTTTCGACAGTTGATATTCTTGTAGTGAGGGGGTGGGAGGGGGGCAGGTAGAGAATTCGACCGAATCGCGACCTGGTTGCGATCCGGTCGAAATTCTGTGTCAGATTATTTTTTATCATAGTACCGTACTCTGGAAAGCCTGTCAACACAGGATTTATATTTCTGTGGTTTGAAAAAAAGCTTACAAAGTGTAGCACGAAAATGTGTTGTCAAAATACTGACGTTAAAAAAGTAGCGCTGCCAGGCAAAAGAAAATGAAGTGGGAGTGACAATATATTTTTCTTCTGTCAATGGCATACGGAAAAATACTTTTGCCACAACTACATTTTACCCAATGTGGGTTAAGAGTGCGTACCACCCACCAGTACAACATAAGGACCGTCGGGCCTATTTATGACACAGTCAGGCAAACATGGGTAGCCCCACGCCGAATATTGGAAAACAGTATCGTGCCTGTCATCACGCCTCACGAAAGTGTGTTTGTATGTGTGAAGGCGGTGAGGGGTGGGGTTAACGATTTTCCAAGAAGTCTCAATTCTTTAGATCTACAAGGGTGAATTTGAACCAGATATATAAATATGGCTTTCGAAATTTTCTTCCTACATGTTATGTCGGTGTCTTCCCACTAGACCAATTCCCTTTAGACCAATTCCCTTTAGGCCAATTCCCAAAAGACCAATTCCCCTTAGACCAACTACATACTGTTATTGATTAAGGGTTGATTAGGGATAATAAAGAAACATTTATTTACTGATAAGTATTTTATTTGATAAAAAAATATTTATACGCATAACATACAAAAAATATAGGTTTATAACATCTCAGTTTATAAAATAGCAACAAGCCAGAAAATAAGCAGACTATCATCTGAAAAATGAGGTCCCCAGAGGGTGAATTTGGTGATGCTACCCTGCACAGCAGGGTAGCATCAATACATTTACCCTCTGTGAATCTCAATCTGAATTAAGGTCTCAAACATAAACAGAAAGAGGTACCCAGAGGATAAACTGCCCCACTGTATGGGATAGCATAAGCAAATTCCCCCTCTGGGGACCTCATTCTGCAATGACAGACTGCTTATTTTCAGACTTGAATATCAATAACATTAACATTTATAAATATTTATAAATATATCAAATTATTGATAAAGAATTATTTTAAAAGTAGAACACATGAGTTGGCCTAAAGGGAATTAGTCTTTTGGGAATTGACCTCGTGGGAATTGGTCTAAAGGGAATTGGTCTAGTGGGAATTAACAGTTACGTCACATAGAAGGTTAAAACCAGTCTTTCCTCTTGTCCAGTGAGTTAGTTCTTTTATGATGATATGATGGAAAACCACTAACTGGAATAAAACGCGTATTGAATTTTTTCACGCTCCACAGAGCACAAAGTTCGTATTGTAACGTACTGATCTATGTTATTTATTTATACCCGACTTGAATATCAAGTTAGAATGTAAATACTCTTTAACAAGCACGGACCTCAAACTAGCAAAAAGAGACCAGGCTGCTTTGATTAAAATTATAAAAAAGAGCTTACAACAGACCTATCTCCTTCGACTACAAATAATCTGCAACATTGTGTCAAAATTGGTGAGTATTTCTTCGATTGCTTAAATCCGAAATCGAATTTACTTTCGTTTAGTTTAATTTCCAGGTAAACGAATTCTGTCACGACTAATTCTGGAAACGGAATTTCCAAAAAGAAGAATTGCAATGTGTTATGCGGGGGTGGCGGAACCGGGGTGGTGGTGGGGGCTTGTGCGGGGGCTTCAGCCCCCCCCCCCCCACACACACTTTTTTGCCGGGCCATGTTTTTTGTATGCATATATTTTAACACAGCCAATGACTGGTGAAACAAGAGGCGGATCCAGAGCCTCCCCCATATTTTCGCAAGCTATGTTTCGCTCGTACTGGTTCAGTTTCGATGGATTTCGGATCATTTTTTGCAGTATGTGGCAGCAAACGCTAAAATGTATACAGTCTGTTAAAACATCGGTTAACTGAAATAGATCGTAATCTTACAGACATACAAGTAATCTAGTCCTCAACCAGTTAATAATTCACTAAATGTCTGTTAGAAAGGGACAGAGCCACGGATAAAATTGCCAGGACATTTCCAACTATTAGTGATTTGAGGCTGAAAATTATTGATTGTAATGGTACATCGAACTGAGAGAAACAACGAATATTTTCAGTTGGCGTGCGGGGGGTGCAGAGGAAGAAATAGTAAAATAAAAACAAACTCAATGCACTGACACGAATTAGCCACCGAGACACTTACGATTCTTGACTCTTGATACGTGATAGCTGTGTGAAAATAGTACAATACATCAACGCAAACATTTTATGGACTGATATCATAACATTTATCTTAAGTAAAAAATTGTATTTTTATTTCATTGACAGAGAGAGGATATAGAATGATTGTTTTTCTCATATAATATTTATGAAACGAGTCTAAGAACTTTCCGTTTTGGCGAGCTTCCGGCGAGCCCAAACGGAAAATTCGGACGAGTTTCATAAATATTATATGAGAAAAACACTCATTTCGTATTCTATTTATCATATGACACACACACGCACAAATTAGTCACTTAGTATGACTTTTTAACCCATCACCTAACTTGAGTTGCAGACGGCACTTGGAAAAAACATCCTCGTATAACTAAAAATTTTCATTTTTTGCTTCCAAAACATAGGTTATGACCCCTCATTGGAACGAGCTCGTACCATTGAGGGGGTCATGACGCCTCATTGGAACGATCTCGTCGAGCTCGTTCCAATGAGGGGTCATAACCTTTGTTTTGGAAGCAAAAAGTGAAAATATAAAAAAAATGAATGGCGTTTTTCTTGTAGATAAAAGATTAATACAACATAACCTACCCTAAATAGGACAGATAACGTAAATTCTCCCTACTGAAATTATGCAAATGTAGCCCTGTTGTATTTTTCTTAGCCAATCAAATTGTCAAGTTTTGAAATTGACCAATGAAAGCTTCCAACTCTAATTATGCAAATTATGAACATGTGGCCCAGTTGTATTTTATTCATCCAATCAAATTGTCTAGTTTTGAAATAGACCAATGAAATTGACGAAAGGCTTTTTATTTATCACTGATTAATATGAAAACAAAATATCAAACGTTTTAAAGTGAACAAAACGGACGAGTCATATGATAGAATGTGATATCAACTCCCGTATATTGGGCTAGGAATACGATTTTACATGCAGGTTATTCTCAGATCGCTCGAGACATCCCGGTGCACCGCAATATTCAAAATCACGACAAAAACAGAGATGGGAAATAGACCGAAAAACCGAACAGAACCAATCATTGAATACCGAAACCGTCTGAATGTTCAAATTTTCCTATATTCATTATTTATAAGGCCTTATTGAGGCTTGATAGCAGTTGTAGGGTTCATTTTCATGAAAGAAGTGGCGGATTCTATTGGTTCATTCCCACTGGACCAATTCCCTTTAGACCAATTCCCACGAGGCCAATTCCCAAAAGACCAATTCCCCTAAGACCAACTCATGCATTCTACTTTTAAAATAATTCTATATCAATAATTTGATATATTTATAAATATTTATAAATGTATTTAGTGTTATTGATATTCAAGCCTGAAAATAAGCAGTCTGTCATTTGCAGAATGAGGTCCCCAGAGGGTAAATTTACTGATGCTATTCCATACAGTGGGCCAGTTTATCCTCTGGGTACCTCTTTCTGTTTATGTTTGAGACCTTGATTCAGGTTGAGGTTCACAGAGGGTAAATTTAGTGATGCTACCCTGCTGTGCAGGGTAGCATCACCAAATTCACCCTCTGGGGACCTCATTTTTCAGATGATAGTCTGCTTATTTTCTGGCTTGTTGATATTTTATAGATGTTGGGCAGATTTTTCATAACATGTTATAGTAATCACACACTTTCAAAGGCTGTGATTCTTTTTATTATTTTTTTATGAAATAAAGTGCTTATCAATAAATAAATGTTTTCTTAATTATCCTTAATCATCCCTTAATCAATAACAGTATGTAGTTGATCTAAGGGGAATTGATCTTTTGGGAATTGGCCTAAAGGGAATTGGTCTAAAGGGAATTGGTCTAGTTGGAAGACACCATTCTATTTTAAGTTTTGTTTACCCTCAGGGACCTGGGCAACATCCCGAATTCTCACTTGACCTCAACCTGTACATGCCCAGCTGCTTAACAGTGATTTCTAGCCGAGTTTTGGCTGCCTTAACAGGCAGCCAAGACTTGGCTAGAGATCACTGCCCAGGTGATTTGTTATTGCCAGCAAGACCTCCTGCAAATGATATGGTCAGGGCACATGCTCTGATGTTGCAAACGCCTCAAATAGGCCGATGAAGGTTAAGGTGTGCTTAGAAGAGGTCACAAAAGTACTGTAGATATGATTTGTGGTCGTAAAAGAATACCACTGTTGAGCTCATTGGCAGTGGCATTTGTGGAGCTGTGGTAGAATGATACAAGAACAACTTATTCTGTATTTTCCTAATGGGAAGCTCGGTGGCTCAGTGGTAGACTGTTGGGCTTCTATGCTAGAGGTCACGAGTTCGATCCCCGTCCGGGACGACCGATGTTGTGTCCATGGGTAAAGCACTTTATCCCGATTGCCTACACGAGGGAACGATGACGCCGTGTACTAAAGCGTACTGCACATCGATGGTGCACATGTCTTCAACCGCTATAACCCTGCTTGAGCGGAGCTTGAACAGAGTTAGAATGTTGAGGAGCTGGAAGTTGTTCGTCGATGCACGGTGGTTCTCTCCGGGCACTCCGGCTTCCTCCACCCGTAAAACTGTCACGGTCACGATTAGCCATAAGTATGTGACCTTAAACACCAACAAATAAATAAATAATAAAATTTCTTAATGTGAATTTCCCTTTGGTACTATCAGCAAGTCTCGATCAAGTCAGATACTGAATACCGAACCGATACCGAGGTATACCCCCTTAAAATACCGAAACCGACACCGAACTCAAAATACCAATACCACCCATCTCTAGACACCACTAACTCCAACAAGATGCTTTGATGGATAATAAGTTCTAAACTATATTTGTAAAGCAAAATTGAAAACAATAATAAAATTGGAATAGTGAGTTTGGTGCATTGCAGTGGCCTTATATGGTGGTTACGTTTGTTAAAGGGTTAATATTTTACTTAATGAATCGGCCGTATCCATCCGTGTACAATATAACCGCCGTGAACTGGTCACTTTCCACGGGTGGGCAATATTTACATATATTATATCTCACGTGACTTCCTTGCATTCTGATTGGCTGAAAGATGATACCCTATTTCGTGTAGTTTGCATCCACAGAACTGACCAGGCACTACACCCAGGTACTACATGTTTTCTATTTTTAGCACACTACTATATCAGTTTTCTTTTCATACTGGCCGAATAAAACTGATCAGGCTAAATTTAAAAATCGATTCACAGAGGAACAACATCCACGAAACGACCCGGAAAGGAATCATTGTGAAAAAATGTATCGCTTTTCCATTGTTGAAGTCACATTTTTCGAGGCGTTCATTTTATTCCTTGAGAAGATGATCCATATCTCGTTTCGAAGAGAATGATCCATACCTGGGTCCAACTTTCATGAGAACGCGTCCGGATATGAAAAATCGTTTGTTTCGCTGCTCATATTATTTCGCTATTTAATTGTATGTTTTGGGCAGTAAACGAATAAATAATGGAATTCGATTGAATCTTCGGAGTTTGTATCCCGTGCTGACCCATTCGGTAATGTATATGTGTGACAAACGTGTGGAAATTATCAAACTGCGTTGTCAAATTTCGAAAATTTTAGTTTTCATTCGCGAGTTGCGCGATTCTAGAATACACAGTTCCGTTTGGGGGAAATGTTTTGTTTACCCTTGCCGACCCATTCAAAATCTGTCTTCTGTTCATATCAATAATCCAAGTTAGCCATGTTTTGAAAGAAGAAAATGTTTTTTAAAAACTACATGGTATTTTTTTCTATATAACGCTGGTTAGTAGGGCTGCTACCTTGGTAACAGATTAACAGATTAACAAATCGGACAGAGGTTTTTCTTGATGGGTGTTCGATATAATATAAGGATTAGTGCATGTATTGTCGTTGACTACGCCCATATAGTGCTCAGTGAGGTGGTGTAGTTCCCACCGCTTCGCGGCGGGAACTACACCACCTCACTGGGCACTATATGGGCGTAGTCAACTCCAAGCCATGCACTATTCCTTAAATAATATTACTTTCCAAACACTAATTTTTGGAATAATCATCAAAAAGTTAATTGCTACATGCCGGTGCTTCTTTAACTCTTTTGGCGCGACAGGCGACTAAAGTCGACAGACGGCAGACCGCGGAAAGGTACTGCAGTAGTCATTTTAGCCAACTGTGTGTGTCCATTTCCAAGTGCTTTTAGCCCTTTACTCAACTCATCAGACGATATCAAAATTTATTATTTTTAATATCATTTTTTTTTCAATGTTTTCAAAAACATTCAACAAAACCATGTCATGTGAAGTCTCGTTTGAACGACGTCGACGAGCTCGTTCCAACGAGGGGGTCACATGATATGGTTTTGTTGAAATTTTTTGAAAAATAATATTTTTTCAACTGCTGAAGTTGCATATTAGACGGGGAGGGGGGTGCGGCCGATTCGTTGGGTAAAGGGTTGAACAAACATACGTATTCCTATGTTTCATGCACCATTTATGTACTATCCATGAACAACGATATCGTCCCTTGAAAGTATAAAGGTGCCATTTACATATTTACAGAAAATCATTTGAAAAACTGTCAATGAGATCATTAGAACATCTTTTAAAAAAATAACGCTTTAGTCTAACAACCTATACTTTTTGTAAACTTCCTGATGAATATTAGGCGCTAAGAATTCTGTTTCTCAGATTATTCCGCGATAAAAGAGTTAATTAAAATTTTGCTGCTGATGCTTTTTATTACCTGGTAAAGGCAACGGTGAATATCACTGTCCATGCGTGGATTACGACCAGTCCACGGCGACTGTACTGTAATTTACAATTCGAGCAGTCGACAAAAAAACTAAAAAAAACTCTCCCTCCCCCCATTGGAATGAGCTTATCGAGATCGAGGCGGTCACATGATATGGTTTGGTTGAACCTTTTTTGCAAAATTCGAAAGAAATGATAAAATAATACAGTACGTGGAGAGTGGATTGTTACTAAATCACCTGTGGAGTGGAGTTATCACCCAAAGTATTATTTTCAATTTCTGAACATATGGACAAAGAACACAAGCAATGTTTCAGCTAATGGACCTCTGGGTTTAACCCGGAGGTCCACTTACTGGAACTTTGCCTTTGCTTGTTATGCTTTGCAGCAAATTTGCAATTATTGTCTGGGTGGAATCTCCACTCTGCAAGAGATTTATTGTTAATACACTCTCCACGTACTGTAAATGTTGATGACGTGTGCATTGGCTACAGGGTGAAATAGATGAATCCTCGATAAATCTCTTGATGAATACACGTAAGTTCTAATTGGATTGAATTTCATTAACTTGTTCAAATCTGATAAAACAGTTTCTCTTAGACAGACTGTCCAATATAAAGACTACCCAAGGGCACATATAATATTGAAGCTTCTCCAAATGACCCCCTCCCCCGACTCACACATATTAAATACGATAAGTTAAGGGTATTGGCCTTCAAATCGAATGGTCCGAGGTTCGATTCCCCCAGTTGCAACTTAACCCTGATTGCCCGTGTGTGAACACGGTTGCACTGTGCACAAAGGCGTCCCCAGCACGTCGAGGGCACTTCAACCACTGCTAACCTTGCTTGTGTGGAGTTAGTACGTTGGGAAGCCCGACAGTTGCTCGCTGCTGCTCGGTGATTCTCTCCGGGTGCTCCGGCTTCCTCCAACCGTAAAACTATTCGACACGAGTTATCCATAGCATTCGAAAGCATCGTTAAACCCCAATACAAAATTAACCCTTTCAACGCTGATGGTATCTTCCATTCCAGTTCAATTGCAGCAATTAGAAGAGTCCATATTCATTATTTGGGGTAGACCAATCAATATTTTCAACGTGCAGGCAGCACGTTGAAAATATTTATTGGTCTGCCCCACATATTTACCGAACAGTCATCCGATTTAATGACGTTATGACGTATAATGTTCCTGGCCGGAAAAAGGCCACTGGAGTTCAAAGGGTTAAGCTCAAAAAGCGAATCGTAAATATTCAGTAACATGAAAAAAGCCGGACGTGTTTTTGATCAAAGAGGAATTATCACAATTTCATCAATTTATCATCTACGCAAACTAAAAATAGACTTTAAATATAAATCCAATTGCAGCGGTCTTTGGAAAAAACTTCAGTTATCGCGAAATCAAAATATTACCTTCATAAAGAAAAGTACATTAAATTATTTTACATAATATAGTGAGTTAATATCAGTTACCTTAGGTAATAATTTAATAAAAAGAATATCCCACTTCTTCACATAGACATACTGAATTACACCACAACATTTGCTGCTCTGAAACACTTTTCAATTGGGTCGCCTTAACACTCAAATCACGGAAGAAAACTTTTACGTGACTGAAATGATCTGTATTTGAACGCGTCGAAAACAGAGGAGCCATGTTCGACATATCGAAAAATTCTTGGCGTGTGAAATGTTAATGACGAAAGAAAATCGTTGTTGGCGTATTTTGCCATCCGCACTACTTACCTGGACTGCGGTACGGGATCATGGGAGGGACACCGTGTTTTTTGCTAAATATTAAATAAATCACGTAAGCTACCATAGCTGTCGGATGTGGAGGATCTGGGAGAGAGGACGGGAGTATACAGGAGCACGCTTACCTTCACTTTTTCTCCATAAACGCAACAAACCGTCACACAATTAGTTGAAGAAGTCGAGAACGCTAAAATCTATCAAAAATGCATAGGTTTTTATGTTATCTGCAAATATAAACAAATCTTGTTCCATTTGGAAAAATAATTCCACATTCATCAGGTTTGGGCTATTTTTTTCTACTCACCTCTGTCTTTTTCGTCATGTTTATCGACTTACGATGAAGTTACCTCAATTGAAATTATTTGACTCGCGTGGAAAGTACAACTAAGATGCATGAAATTATTGAGAAAACACCTATGACATCGGCAGAACCTAAAGCAAAGTTTTCTGTTGTTACTTTTAATAAACAAAAACGACAGACAGCTCTCGGAGCTGTCTGTTGTTTTCGTTTATTGAAAGTAACAAAGGGAAACCTGGCTTTTTATGGCAAGCAAATTAGAAGCAACTAATTCACAGATAATCCGTCACTAAAAATATCTATCAGTATCTCACTTACCAATATTAAATGTCCATTTGGGCTCTTTGTTTAGGGAATGTATTTTAACAGTTGGAGGCACGGTGGCGTTGCGGCAACCGGTTCTCGTCAGATCACCGAAGTTAAGCAACATCGAGCCCGGTTAATCCTCGGATGAGTGACCGTCTGGGCGATCTATTCGGACACCCGCGTTGCGAGTGAACTTGGACAAGGCACTTAATCCCGATTGTCCACATGGGGGCACGATGACGCTGTGCACTAAGTGTACTGCACGTCGATGGTGTGCATGTCTTCAACCAAACTAACCCTGCCTGTGCTGCAGTGCGGAGTTACGATCTTGGGGAGCTGGCAGCTGCTCGCATCGATGTCCGGTGGTTCTCTCCGGGTACTCCGGCTTCCCCCACCCGTAAAACTGACACGGTCATGATTAGCCATATTGCATAAGTATGTGACCTTAAACACCAATACATAAACAATTTTAACAGTTATTTGAAAGATTCTATTCTTTCTAGGAAAACAATTGGGAAATCTCAACACCCCCCCCCCCTCCCCCCACCAGACTTCTATATTAATGGAAAGAACCGTGTGTGTGTTATATGTCAGGATGCGCACACTGTTGATATAATTGACAGAACAAAGTTACAGAATATCAAAAGATGGTGAAAACGCAATTTTCTTATTTTAAATTAGTTCCAACAGAGAATAACACTAAAACGTTCAAACTGAACTGAAAAAATGTCAGCTTCTGTATCTTTATACTACTCTTCAGGAAAGTGCGTGAAGTTTGTGAAATGATGCTCACATTGATGAAACAAAGTCACTAACATTTCGAAATTTCAATTTTTATATGAAATTCACATAGCCTTAGTGTTAAATTTACTGATAGCTTTAGGAAATTAAGGGAGTTAACTTTCCTATAAATCTCTTCCAATGACGAAAATTCGCAGCCATGTCTATAATCTTCCAACTAGAAGGCTAGATCATGGAAATGCACGAAACCGATCCTTGATCGGACCTTGGGATGCACAGATAGAGACACTAGCGTGTTTGTGAACATATTATGATAAACAAGTATAATAAGAGAGTGGGGGCCCGAAAAAGCGTCGTTAGTTGTTTCGAAGGCACAGTATACACAGTGGAGCCCCACACACTTTCTAGTTCACATAGTATTTATATCATACCAGATGGTTTTGAAATCACCAGAAGTCATTCAACGAAGTACAGCCAACGCAGAATTGCCGCAACAAGTAGAAGGTGTTTGTCGCATTTTAACGCACTAAGCCAGTCGGTAAAGCGTAAGTCATCGCTCGTTTTAATGAAATATGAAATATGACAAAAATAGCCTAAATTTTGTAGTGACGTACAGTACGTGAAGAGTGTATTATCACTAAATCACCCGCAGAGTGGAGGTTCCACCCGAGCAATAATTGCAAATTTGTTGCAAAGCATAACCAGCACAAGCAAAGTTCCAGCCAATGGACCTCCGGGTTAAACCCGGAGGTCCCTTGACTGGAACATTACTTGTGTTTTTTTGTCCATATGAACAGAATTTGAAAGTGAGACTTCGGGTGATAACTCCACTCCACGGGTGATTTAGTCACAATCCGCTCTCCCTCCACGTACGGTAAAACATCAACAAAGGCCATGTATCGAAAAACTCAAAACAATCATCTCCTATTATTTTTAGCTGTACAACATCCCAAAGTTTCATTTAAAATCCAACTCATTTTTAATCTTTGTCTCTATGAACCCCTCTTCCTATGATGTCACCCCAGAGTTTGATCATAACAGCTGGTAATTTCCTAGTCCGGCACCACATATGTTTTTTTTCCGGAGATAGAAAAATGTATCAGAGGGCGCAGGCGTTTCACAGAAACTAGTTGTATGGACCTCCCGACGATGTCTTACACACTTATCGCTGTTTAACCCTTTACCCAACGCAGACGATATCAAAATTTATTATTTAATAAAATACCATTTTTTTCAAATTTTTCAAAAAATTTTAACAAAACCATATCATGTGACCCCTCTTTGGAACGAGCTCGACGAGCTCGTTCCAACGAGGGGTCACATGATATGGTTTTGTTGAAATTTTTTGAAAAATAATATTTTTTCAACTGCTGAATTTGCATATTACGCGGGCGGATGCAGCCGATTCGTTGGGTAAAGGGTTAATTTCGGCCAGAATTAGATTTATTACACGCCTGTGATATGTAATCCCCATCTACATCAACACTAAACCACGCGGAAAATGAAAATCTGTTCCCCACACATGTGCGGAACGGAAATCGTTGACGGACTATTTTTAAATAGAAGCGAAATTTCACTGGAATTTTCTACAAATCGTTCAACGCAATTACAATTTGAATCCGGTAGCTGAACATCGTCCCCCGATTTCCAATATGTTCTATGTGTCAGGAGGCGCATAGAACACATTAGAACTCTGGAGACGAAATAGTAACACTGGTTCGCCTCGCAAATTTGGTTGGCGATAAAATGTGTTCTTTTAGTTGATAGTTGTCAAATGAATTGCTGAGTGTCCTTCTAATAACTGTTTTTTTTATAGACGCGAAGGCGTGTAATAAACACAGAACGACACACGCGTGTGAATGGGTGAGTCGATATGGCACTTGTGTCATCGCGGACGGATAAAACTCGAGGCCTGCGGCCTCTCGTTTGATCGTCAGCGCCGGCACCCGTGCCAAATCGATTAACCCATTCACACACATGTGTCGTTCTGTGTATATACAGATTATCATGATAATGTGCACGTCCTGTGATTTGTATCAGATTCGAGGTGCTGAATTCTGGACACCACAGAGAATCTGATACAAATCACAAGACATGCACATTATCATGATGATGCTTCACATGAACAGATTAAATCTTAAATTATTAATACAGTTTTGGTACATAATGTTGGGGGAGAAAAAGTTTAAAAAAAGCATTTTTTATGGAACAATATTGTTGTGCACTTTAATAAACAATGAGTAACGCGGTCACCGCAAATTTTCAAAGTTGCGTGCGTTGTAAAATTATTCACTCTCAATGTCACTTCCTATGACGATACGCTCGAATTTCTAAGTATGTACTATTTAATTGTGCAGTTTCTATTTATTTTGTGTGTGTGTGTGTGTGTGTGTGTGTTTTCAAATGAGAAATTTTTTAGACGAATTTTTAATGTTGGTTTCTGATCCCCCGCCGGGATTCGAACCCTCGGCAACACCGCCTGGCAATCAGGAGTCCAGCGTCTAAACCACTAGACCATTGCACACCGTCATAAAACGATGGCTGGAGTTTAGCTTTTTAGATGAAGTCCTCATGATTACTTGGTTCATCGTCCTTTCGGCAGCAGCATGGAAGTGTGGAACGTTATGATAGCCCGTTGCGTTCCCGGAAACGAGTCGTCGATATAATATGGAATCGGAACACATTATGTGATACGTACCGTTTCTCGCGGTTTTCAAGCCAAAATGTTTATGATTGTTAGATAAATATAGGCATAATAAATATCTGGAAAATAAAATGTGACAATCAACTTTATCGATCGATTTTGTGTTTAATGTTTCACATATAATAAACCCGACAATCCCTCCAAATCTATGGTTCGATGGGCGATCGCATCACCACTTGGCACACCTCACAAACAAAATTCTTGGCTATGCGCCTGTCGTGATCGACAACACTAATCTGAATCGGTCATTAATCAACAGCAATAATCAACTACAATGAGACTTTGCAATCACATTTCTTAATTGGCGAAGGGGATGGGCCTGCAGGACCCGCATTGTGGGGGGGGGGGGGCTAGAAGGGGGAGGGGCGCCTTGAAGGACGTCCCAATGCTGGAAGAAAGAAAGGGAGAGAGAGAGAGAGAGAGAGAGAGAGAGAGAGAGAGAGAGAGAGAGAGAGAGAGAGAGAGAGAGAGAGAGAGAGACTGTGTACCAAATACACATAATTTCAAACTCTCACTTCCACACGACGTACTCTTTGTAGTCTATGTATTATTCTTTTAACCCTTTACCTAACGTAACGACCAACACCGGCCAGGCTATTCTCAAAAATCGCCAATTAATTTTAATTATTTTTTTCATTTTTTGTTCCCAAAACATAGGTTATGACACCTCGTTGGAACGAGCTCGTCGAGCTCGTTCCAACGAGGGGTATAACCAATGTTTTTGAGACAAAAAATGAAAAAAATTAGTTATTCAAGAATTATTTTTGCAAGTGTCGTCTGCTTTCAAGGTTAGGTAAAGGATGAAGTGAACGCTACATCATTGTAACTGATAGGGGTGAGAAATGAACAATACACATACATAGTGCCTATCATGTCACACATGTTGGGCGTGCATGTGTGTATCGTTGGATGGTGGGGGTAAAACTTAAAACATGTAATGAAAAAATCTACAAAGTCATACTTTTAGAATCGATCCAAAAGGTTATACCTTCATTTAATTTATGGCGTATATGCTACGTGAAATTCTGTATGCTGTGCACGGTAACAACACTAAATTTGCTCCCGTTTTAAAGGCAACCACCATTATGAGAGGGCTCCCGTCTCTATCTCGCGGGGGGGGGGGGGGGGGGGGCACAAGATTTTCCGCTACGCCACTGCATTTCTTAATTGGCTTTGTGCTATAACGTTTTGCCATATTCATTATTGTTATGCGTACTAACAAACTGAACTCAGACTGGTTGAAGTGGGTCATTCCTGTTTACTTGTTCACTAGTTTTAATTAATTATTTACCCGACATCGGTAAAGGTGTTTCGGTCTTTCTGTCTACCTAGCACCTATTTTATCCATAACAAGTTTCATAATCCGTGACATCAGAGCGATGCCGACTATAATTTTGCTGATAAATGTTGACCAGTTAATTAAACCTAGACTACCGGGTGAGCAGAAATAATTCGATGCTTTTCATTCGGAAGTTAAAATATTTAACAAACATAAATTACAGTTTATAATTGATAGTTTATTTTTTTATTATCAGAATTTAACATATTTAATAAAATATAAATTAAACTATCGAAAAAATAAAAGTGTTCATTTCCGGATGTCGGGAGGAAAGAAGAGGGGTGCAGACAGGGAGACATTTGGGAGCATAGGGCTAATCAAGGCATTCTCATCCGAGAATCATGACAAGTCAGCCACCGGCCAAAGCATTATTATTATTATTATCACTGACAAGTACAGTACGTGGAGAGTGTATTATCACTAAATCACCAGCAGAGTGGAGATTCCACCCGAGGAATAATTGCAAATTTGTTGCAAAGCAAAACCAGCACCAGCAAAGTTTCAGCCAATGGACCTCCGGGTTAAACCCGGAGGTCCATTGGCTGAAACATTGCTTGTGTTTTTTGCCGATATGTACAAAATTTGAAAGTTATAGCTTGGGTGATAACTCCACTCTGTGTGTGATTTAGTTACAATCCACTCTCCATGTACTGTATAATAATAAAAATGATTTTTTGGCCATCCGCTGATTTTAGCTTCCCTCTAAGGAGAAGGTTCACATCAACCCCGTCCCCGATGGGTTATCCCCCCGCTCTCCTTAACAGTAGTAGGAGAGATAGGGATCGGCCCAATTCAGGAAGTACCACGCTCTGGACCCCGGAAATGACGTCATACTCGCTTGACCCTTTTATGTCGCGTTTTGTTGGCATGGTAACCCATGTGAGCGGCCGTTTTGTGACGTCATCCCCATAGGGTTCGTGGTGTCAGTATGCACGCGCAGCGCTTGTTGTTCGGGTAAAGTAGTATGTCTCGGCTTTTCAGGTCATATTTGCCCGCCCCGAACGTGTGATGCCATATCACGTGACCCAGTGGCGCCATGTTGTGTTATCATGGTAACCCGCGTGAGCGACCATGTTGTGACGTCATCCTCATAGTGATACGTGGTGTTAATGCGTATGCGCAGCGCGTGATGTTAGGATGATGCGTGTTTGCGTCGTCCATTTTGTATACTGGAGGCCGCCATCTTGGTTTCTATGGTAATACGTGGTTGCTATGTTACCAAAAACCTTCTTATACGACAGAGGTATGTTCAGAGGGTATGTTCCTTTGTACAAGAGTAATTCGATTCGGGGCGCGGTGGCTCAGTTGGTAGAGGTGCAGGCTGCAAGCCGAGAGGTTCTCGGTTCGAATCCCACTTGCGGCAACCGCGTTGTGTCCTTGGGCAAGACACTTCACCCCCATTGCCCACGTGGGGGCACGGTGGCGTTGTGTACTAAGGCGTACTGCACCTCGATGGTGCACCTGTCTTCAACCAATTCTCACCCTGCTTGTGTGGAGTCAGTATGTTGTGGAGATGACAGTTGCTCGTCGTTGCTCGGTGGTTCTCTCCGGGTACTCCGGCTTCCTCCACCCATAAAACTGTCGCGGTCATGATTAGCCACTGTGCAGAAATATATGACCTTAAAACACCAATAAATAAATAAATGATTCGATTCGTAGAATTACCCAAATAAACCCGACAATCTCTCCAAATCACCAAAAACGAATTTATTTACTACGGATTACCACAGAATCCTTTTTAGGACACCATACCATGGATTTTAATAGTAGCACGTAGTGTTATAGTACCGAGGGGTGGGGGGGGGGGGGGGGTTGAACTAGAGTATTTTTCCCCCAAATCCCATTATTATGCCTATTAGAGATGCTACTCTAACACTAAGTCTATCTCGTTCCAACAATCTCCGGTTCCCTCGACCAAGTCTTACAATCACCAGTGATTGATTTCGCACAACCTGTATGCAGAGTTATCTCCCTTGTGTACAATGAAGGCCTCTATGATTCTTAAAGCCAAGAATCTATCGAGTAGTTACTGAAACGTCATTGCTCGAACGACTCGAATCCCATCGATCAAATAAGATATCAAACAATTGCTCGATCGAGTGACTCCACATACCGCTCGAGTGACTCGAATCCCATCGATCAAATAAGATATCAAACAATTGCTCGATCGAGTGACTCCACATACCGCTCGAGTGACTCGAATCTCATCGAGCAAATAAGCTATCAAACAATTGCTCGATCGAGTGACTCGCACTTACGACTCTTAGACTCATTTCAGAAAGGGATTCCATAGCCCCAGACGTTTTAAAAAAAAGGATTCTATAGGGATACCACAAAAGAGATTACATAAGTGGTATTCCATAAGTGGGATTCTATAAGTGGGATTCCAAGCTCCTATACAGGAAGTCTTACTTCGAGTGACTCCACATACTGCTCGAATGACTCGAATTCCATCGAACAAATGAGCTTTTGAGCAAATGCTTGATCAAGTCACTCGCACATACGACTCTTAGCCTCATTTCAGTATTTGAGGATACCTATGGCCTGGTATTTTATTATTTGAGGATACCTATCGAGGATGCCTTTCATGGGATACTTATCTGAGCATTCTATTACCTGTTTAGCCCAGTCTTCTAGGCCACCCCAAGACACACCTATCCCAAATTCTCCTAATAAGCTATCGCGCAATTACTGAAAAGTCATTGCTCGAGGGACTCGAATCCCATCGAGCAAATGCGCTATAGAGCAATTTGACGACCTTATGGTCATCTGGGTATTGGAGGATGGATACCTATCTGAAGATAGTTGTGGCTCCTGGAACCTGTTCAGTTGCAGGCAGCATCTAGGTGACAACTGATGATAGTTGTAGCTCCTAGTACCTGTTCAGTTTCTGGCAGCATCTAGGTCGCGACTGATGATAGTTGTAGCTCCTAGTACCTGTTTAGTTTCTGGCAGCATCTAGGTCACGACTGATGATAGTTGTAGCTCCTAGTACCTGTTCAGTTTCTGGCAGCATCTAGGTCACGACTGATGATAGTTGTAGCTCCTAGTACCTGTTCGGTTGCAGGCAGCATCTAGGTCACGACTGATGATAGTTGTAGCTCCTAGTATCTGTTCAGTTCCTGGAAGCATGTGGGTTACGACTGCTGACTTCTCCATAGTCACTACTCTCCGTTCTATGATCCATTTCCAGTGCAGTCACCCACAACTATAGTCTTCAACCACCCTTACAGCTTTGACCCTTAACCCTTTACACAACGTAACGGCAAAAACCGGTCAGCGCTATTCGCTAAAATCACCATTCCATTTTCCTTATTATTCATTTGTTATCGCCAAAACATAGCTTATGACCCTCATTGGAACGAGCTCGCTGAGCTCGTTCCAATGAAGGGTCATAAGCTATGTTTTTGATGCAAAAAATGAAAAAAAATATAGATATTCAAGAATTTTGTTTGCAGGTGTCGTCTGATTTGTGTGTTAGGTAGACTTGTATCTCTAATGCAGAATTGCTAGCTATCTCTGATCCCCTTTCAATCGTTTCGTCGACCAATCCATTTATATAAGCTCGTACCAGTCTATATTGTTCCTTAACCATATGTACGGTAGGATATTTTATGTATAAGAAACTACCTGTTGATCGTGTCGAGACTTGTTTATGTGCTACTATTATTCTCCAAACATCCGAACCCGTTCGGTAATTTGGGGTGATTTTTGGGTGATTTGGGGGGACAAATGGGGACTATTGGAGACTGGTGGCACTATTGAAGGATACATATGGTTTGGTAGTATACCATTGGAGGATAACCGTCGTAAAAACCTGTGGTTTCTGCATCCGAATATCCACATCTCCTACTACTTCCCTTCCTTGGTCCCCTGGGAGATCCCCCATGAGATCCCCCAACGAGGGACAAGACATCCCTCTCCTACTACTTTCCTTCCTAATCTTTTCTCAGCATTCAATCAAAAACTGTTTCATAATTCCCATGTCGGAATTTTCTCGATCCCATCAACAACAATATTGACCCCTCCTCTCATGTGACCCCCTCATCCACTTATCCTTCATGTTGGCATCGCATTCTGGAGTCACGACCCTCGTTGTTAAATATTGTCCGTCTCCGACGGGGTCAATTCCAGCTGTTATTTAGTTAGTTCTTGGGATGGAATCTTTGGCTGGTCTTTGGACAAGAAAATCTGCCACTCGTGGTGATTTTGTGTTAACCCGTTCACAACTATCATTGACTAGTATAGTTTGTCTTAGGTTAAATCAGCTCAGCTGACCAGTGCAGTGCTAATGATTTTTATTACTTTCCAAAGTGTAATTTACTGGGATTTCCGGGTTTGTTTATAAACTATAACTTCACAAGTGAATTATGCAATCAACAATTGTGTCATGTATCCGTGCGCGCAAATGAAGACGCTTTGTCGTGGGTGTAATGTGGACTTCATTGTTTTTTGTTTTTTAAACCCTTTACCTAATATGAAAAGCAGACGACACCTGCAAAAAAAAATCTTGAATAGCTATTATTTTCATTTTTTGTCTCAAAAACATAGGTTATGATCCCTTATTGGAACAAGCTCGACGAGCTCGCTCCAATGAGGGGCCATAACCTATGTTTTAGAGACAAAAAATGAAAAAATAATGAAAATTAATTGTGAATAGCGCTGGTCGTTACGTTAGGTAAAGGGTTAAATAATATAAATACTACTATTAGAAGATTTCCTCTTCTTTTTCTGTCTCAAATGATTTGTTTTCTTCTATCATGCCCAGTTTTATTTTTCTGTTGGTTTTTCTCGTCACATTTGTTTTCTCCTGAATTCTTCCTCCCCTGAGCAAAAAATCTTCCATTTGTTGTTTGTTGAATTTAGAAAACCTTTTTATTACTTTCCAAAGTGTGATTTACTGGGATTTCCGGGTTTGCTTATAAACGATAACTTCACAAGTGAATTATGCAGTCAACAATTGTGTTATGTATCCGTGCGCGCAAACGAAGACACTTTGCCGTGAGTGTAATGGGGACTTCATTGTTTTTTTAACATGAAAAGCTGATGACACTTGCAAAAAAAATTCTTGAATAACTGTTATTTTCATTTTTTGTCTCAAAAACATGGGTTATCATCACTCATTGGAACGAACTCGACGAGCTCGTTCCAATGAGGGGTCATAACCTATGTTTTAGAGACACAAAATGAAAAAATAATGAAAATTAATTGGCGATGTTTGAGAATAGCGCTGGCCGGTTTTTGCCGTTTCGTTGGGTAAAGGGTTAAATAATATAATTATCGTTAATAATGAAAAGTAATAAACAGAGTAATCGCTTGACTGGACTGGTTACGTGAAATAATGCATTCGTGGCGAGGGACTATATTGTAAAACACTCGTGCGCATTCGCGCACTCGTCTTCTTTGTACAAGGTCACTCACCTCTCATGAATTATTTCATGTCAGCAGTCCAGTCAAGCGATTACTCTCTTTGTAATTAGCCGCTGACTGAAACAACTCTAACGTCTATTGTTTTGATACAGACTATACTTCGCACTGACCAGACCCACGGTTAAGCCTGTTATATGCATGAGCTATCTTTCAAACGGGATTGTTGGAGAGAAAGATTAAGTGGGCTAGAGTAGAAGAGATCAAGATTGATGAGGCGTCATTTCCACCAAACAACCAACCATGACGGGAGTAGAAAATATAAACATCTCACACAAAATTATTAATGTCAACAGTTTGATGAATTTCTTTTTTATTTTTAATCTTATTTGTTTTACAAGGATTGGCGAACAAGTTATGCAACTTATACTAACGCCTCTCCTTGGCCCAATGACACAGGTGTGTGGGATAACCTTCATAGCGTCAACTTCATGGCCTCGCTATTCTCGAATACTACGAAGGGATCTAAAGCCTGCACGGAGTGTGTCTCTCCGCACGGAGGAAGATAGGACGGTACGCCGTGACAGCATCAACCCAACAATTGATATTGGCAGAGAGTGTTCGGACACCTCAGTAACTTTCCCCGTCTGGGGCTGGATCCAGGGGCCCCTGGCACGAGAGACCAGGGCACCTATCCAGTCGGCCACCGCTCTCTTTAATGAATTCAATCTATGTTCCCAGCCTTGTCACCATAAAAAACGACGGAGGGCTGAAAAACCTTTCGTTACATTGGGCTTTAACCCTTTAACCAACGTAACGGCCAAAGTCAGCCAGCGCTGTTCACAACAATCACCATTTAATTTTCGTTATTTTTTCATTTTTGTCTCAAAAACAAAGCTATGACCCCCCCCCCCCCCCTCATCGCTCGTTCAATGGGGAATCATAAGCTATGTTTTTGACGCAAAAAATGGAAAACATATTAATTGAAGAATTTTGTATGCAAGTGTCGTCTGGCTTTCGTGTTAGGAAAATGGTTAAACCGAAAGGCCAACGGTTCGATCCTGATCCGTGACTTCTGCACTCGGTTCTTGGGCGATACACCCAATCCCGATTGGCCATGTAGGGGTTCCGCTCTACAGTTTCGCACTATTGCACAGTAAAATTCTAAATTAAGGGCATATGTTGAAACCAATACCAAGTAAATGGAAGATGTATTTTTAGTATCAGAAATATGATTTTATTATTCGCTAAACGATAGATTATTTCACGGTATCAATCAAAATGGCGGCTTTCAAAGCATCACATCAAGGTGAATACGGGTCAAATTATCACTGGAAATGATCAATTTGTTCTAGAAGCGTATTATGAAAAGACAATCTGGTGTTTTTGAGTGGAAACCGATTATTTCCAGCAATAGTTATATTCACCTTAAATTAATGCATGAAACCTACCAGCTGAATCAGATCGCAAGATCAAATCACTTCCGCGTATCAATGCGCTTCCGCTGTTTACTTTCATCCATCAATTCAAGGTTGAAACGAGTAGAATTATCTATCGATAGGAATGATCAGATTCTTATAAAAGGCGTATAATGAAAAAAAAACGTGACCGAGACAAATGGTGATTTTCGCTCGCGCAAGTGCTTGCGTAAAAAAAAATCATTTATCTCGGTCACTCATGAGATAATTTTCGGTATCCAATCAAAAACACTAGATATCTTCAATACATTAGGCTGATTGTTGGACAAGATAATTTGAAGTTTTAGTCACAGAGTTGGAATCTGATGCATAGGAATAAATTATCAGGAGAATTATGGGAAACAGGGCTTCGAAAGACTGAAGAAGAAATCATTCCCACCAGTTTCCGTATCTTTGGAACTTTTCGATCTCGTTCTAAGGCTCATTTTACTTTACGAAATAGGACATCGACCGACTTTTCGCCATTTGAAAATGTACACCCATTGTCATGTGAACCAATGCAGTTTGTTAGAATACGGCCGCCGTGGACTGTTCACTTTCCACGGTGAGCAATATTTCCACGGACGCAGTAAATATAGGATCTCAAACAAGTGATGTATGGATGTAAGATTGTTTGAAACGAGTTTCATGAATTTGATTCACAACGAGCCTTTAGGCTCGTTGTGAATCGAATTCATCAAACGAGTTTCAAAAAATCTTATATCCAAACATCACGAGTTAAAGATTCTGTATATCAAATGAATTTTCGAATGTTTTTTACACTTTTTATTTAATTCTTTGTCGCTAACTTCTTCCAAAACAACCGACAATCAGTTCGCTGGCCCAGACGCTTCACACCATGACGACATGAATGCGCTTTACTTGAACCTGTTGTCGTAATTGACGTCATGTGAACGTCATGTCAAGAATACAATGCTGCTGCTGCTGCTGTGGGACCACGCGCCGATTAGACACTAGTTGATAATCAGGAAAAGAGACATGGGTTGTTGCGTCGAAATTAATGACGTTTCATGTGATATTATTAGATTTCAAACGCTAAACGGCCGCCGTGGACTGGTCACTTTCCATGGTGATCAATATTTCCACGAACGCAGTAATATTAGATTTCAAACTCTAATTATAGAAATAATCATCAAAAATTCAATTAACAACCCTGGTGCTTTATTAATTAAAACTTTTCCTGATGATGATTTTTATTACCTGGTAAACGTATGCGTGGACAAAACTGTCCACGAGTGGATTACGACCAGTCAACGGCGACTGTATTGTACGAGTAAATCGTCGACGTATGTTGTACGAACTGAGATTAGAACTTACCATTGTAATAGAATAGAATGGCTTATTACTTTCCAAAGTGTGATTTACTGGGATTTCCAGGGTTTGATTATAAACGATAACTTTACAAGTGAATTATGCAATCAACAGTTGGGTCATGTATCCGTGCGCGCAAACGAAAACGCTTTGCCGTGGGTAGAATGGGGGACTTCGTTGTTTTTTAACCCTTTACCTAACATGAAAAACAGACGACACTTGCAAAAAACAATTCTTGAATAGCTATTATTTTCATTTTTTGTCTCAAAAACATTGGTTATGACCCCTCATTGGAACGAGCTCGACGAACTCGTTCCAACGAGGGGGTCATAACATATTGTTTTAGAGACAAAAAATGAAAAAATAATGAAAATTAATTGGCGATTTTTGAGAATAGCGCTGGCCGGTTTTGGTCGTTACGTTAGGTAGAAGGTTAAATAATACAATTATCGGTAATAATGAAAAGTAATAAACAGAGTAATCGCTTGACTGGACTGGTTACGTGACATAATTCATTCGAGGCGAGGGACTACAGTGTAAAATGAAAAAAATAATGGAAATGAATTGAGAATAACGCTGGTCGTTACGTTAGGTAAAGGGTTAAATAATATAATTATCGTTAATAATGAAAAGTAATAAACATTCGCGCACTCGTGCTTGTACAACGTCCTTCACCTCTCATGTCTTATTTCACGTAACCAGTCCAGTCAAGCGATTACTCTCTATTTATTCAGGCAAAATAACACAAAAAAGAAGATGATTGCCTATATTAACAGAAGAAATAATTAATATTTTAGTAAAATAATGAAAATATAGGCCTACACACCTACACACAGGCGCGTAGCCAGGATATCAAAGTTGGGGGGGGGGGGGGCGGGGCAAGGGTAATCACTGTATGGAATCCACTACGTGCGTTTTTGTTTAAACGCTTCCGGTTGAAAGACACTGACACGATCGAGCGCAGGGGGATGTTTGTTTTATTGATCATTTTCCGACACATATGTTACCAAACTTTCACAAAACTCCATGTGCATTTGTAGATGTGCAATCCACCTTCACGCTCTTCGAGCTAAGCTCAAATATCTTATTTTAGCTCTGAACAATCAATTTTCGTCTCCTTCGAAATTAGAAAACATGTGTTTTCGACTGCAAGGGAGGATTTGTCAGCGCTATAGCTGTTTAGTTGCCAACTTCAACCATTCCTACTTTCAATATTTGTCTAATAGAACGACTGCGTCGACCATCCTCTCTCTTTTCGTTGCTTTTCTGCGACAAGTATATGTACATGGTGTACGTGTTTAGTGGACCTTATAAACAAAGTGTGTACGGGTTGATCTGTATGTCACTACAATCACACGAGATACTGAAATTGAGCTCCCAAGTCAATTTGGGCTACAAAGTACAAAGGACTTAATTCTGTCTCTCTGTCTCTACCCCAGAGGCACCGAATGCAGTAAAACTGTATGTGAGTTTGGGGAGGAGAAAGGGTTAAGGACGCGATCTTCTTAGAGACTACGATAGCCTTTGGCGAAAAATAATCCATTTTGCGTCTACCCTAACATTAGGAATATTATTTTCTCTCCCACTTCCAATGCATGGTATGCGTGTCTCATGTGAGAAGGCTGTGTGAGATAGATATCTATCTCAAATGATCCACGTGACCGGCTTATTAGCATGTTTAATGAGCGCAGAACTATTCAATCATAGCACGTTATTCTGTAAACAAACAACGCGGTGTCACGTTTTGGAAATTTTAGTAAACGAAAGTTTGTCGAAGAAAATAGAAATAAAAACACAGACCGCAAAACCAAAGGACACTTGACTTCTTTTATAGGAATTTTTGAATGAACTCCATTTTGAGTGAAGAGAGTTGAACGAAATTTCCGTCGACAAGTTATGCAAATTCATTGCAAACAAATTTGTTCGATATACATGCACGTGCCCCTAAATTATTTTTGATGTCGGGGTGTTCTGTTGGGGGATCATCACTGATGGAGGTGGGCGTTAGATGGGCAAATCTCACTCTCGGGATAAGATATTTGGTCCAGTCACTCGGCAGGCCTCGTGTCTGCCCCAAATATATTGCCCTCGGGTGCGATTTCCCCATCTCACACCCTCACACATCGGTGATTACTAGTATCCCTGGTGGGTTTGGGTGTGAGATGTAAGTGTAAGATGACGTGTAATTTACTCCTATGTATCAGACTCCAGCTCTTTGACCAAAACTTCGAGTGCTCTTGTTAACCCTTTACCTAACGTAACGGCCAAACCGACAAGCGCTATTCTCAAAAATCGCCAATTAATTTTCATTATTTTTTCATTTTTTGTCTCTAAAATATAGGTTATGACGCATCATTGGAACGATGACAACACTTTCGACAACCAGGGTCACCTCGTGTCGGACAGTTTTACGGGTGGAGGAAACCGGAGTACCGAGAGAGAACCAACGAGCAACGGCGAGCAACTGTCAGACACCCCAACCTACTAACTCCATACAGACAAGGTTAACTTTGGTTGAAGACAAGTGCACCATAGACGTGCAGTACACCTAAGTACACAACGCCACCGTGCCCCACGTGGGCAATTGGCATTAAGTGTCTTAACCAAGGACACAACGCGGCTGCCGTAGGTGGGATTCGAACCGAGTACTATTCATCTCTACTATTGATCCGCCGCGATCCTAATTGGGGAGGTTGTCAAACTCACTACACGTAGAGCTGAACCGGTTAAAGGTTTTTCGATTGATTAATCACATGGATTAAGTTTGGTTAACCGATTAATTTCTTGACCTAACAGGTGGCTGAATAATTGCCGTACTGTTGATGCTTTACAGCATTAACCCTTTACCCAACGTAACGGACAAAACAGGCAGCGCAAAATCTACATTGAAATTGTATTATGTTTTCAATTTTTGTCTCGAAAACATAGCTTATGACCCCTCATTGGAACGAGCTCGTTGAGCTCATTCCAATGGGGGGTCATAAGCTATGTTCTTGAGGCAAAAATTGAATTCTTTTGGTACGTCATGAATTTATTTTGCAAGTATCATCTGCTACGCGCATTGGGTAAAGAGTTAAGAATGAGCATCTTCTGATACAGTGTAATGATCATACAAGTGAACAAGTATGTCAGCACGTAACTTGCATGCTTTACTACGTCTCATACAATTGATGTGCGTCAGTGTGACAATGTTTGCCTGTTTTGGAGGAAGTTTGTTCCTTAGTTAACCCATATAATACAGTAATTCAAAAGTAACGCTTATTCGACCACTTACAGTACAGTCGCCGTGGATTGGTCGTAATCCACACGTGGGCAGTTATGTCCACGCATCTTTTTACCAGGTAGTAAAAATCGTCATTAGCAAAATTTTAATTAATGAAGCACCGGGTTGTACCCGGTGCTTCATTAATTAAATTTTTGATGATTATTCCTGCAATTAGTGTTTGGAATCTAATATTATTGCGTCCGTGGAAATATTGCCCACACGTGGAAAGTGACCAGTCCACGGCGACTGTACTGTACTTCTTTGACCGATCAAGACGTTGATCATTGGTTAAGCGATTAACCGTTTCGGCTCTAACTAGTAACTACACCCTCCCTTATGTCCGCCCCCTGTGAAAATATACACTGAACAAACATCGCTGCACTACACTCAGAAGCCCCTCTCGTGGGTTTTCATTTGTTGAGTAAAACCTCATGGATTACCATCCACCATGTTAGTGATGAATGATGTGGCTTAGAACACTTGCAATGCACGATTCGATGCAGAAAAAATACTTCGACACATTTCTGGGAAAAATTATAAATGTACATTTCATCATAACAAGGGTTAACGATCTTGAATTCTTTAAAGAGTTTCACACTAAACTTTGGCAGCGAGACACGTGGTTATTTTAAGTAATCGCACTGATCAATCGGTGTATTGCATTGACGAATCTCGAAAATCTTAATGTGGGCCAGTTTCTACTTTGTGCTCAAGCCGTATGGGGTCACCGAATGAGAAACTCACTTCATTCATTCACACGGCGTAACGTCCGGAGTTACTTTCATGCGGGATATCAGGTACGCTTCAACAATTATTATTACCACTTTTGCGGGCGTTCCTTTACCCAACGCAGACGATATCAAAATATATTATTTTAAATATAATTTTTTAAATTTTTTCAAAAAAATTCAAAAAACCATATCATGTGACCCCTCACTGGAACGAGCTCATTGAGCTCGTTCCAATGAGGGGTCATGTGATATGGTTTTGTTGAAATATTTTGAAAAATATAACTTTTTCAACTGCTCAATTTGCATATTACGCGGGCGGATGCGTGCGATTCGTTAGGTAAAGGGTTAACAATGTTTTACCGGGCGTTAAAACCTCGTAATGCTCAACAAGTACAGGTGATGTGACGTGCCGGGCCGTTATTGACTATAACGGCCCGACAAGTCAATAACAGCCCGACACATCTAAAAATAGACAATGACGTCACATCTCTCACTCGATCAATTATATTTTTTCCCATATTTCCATTTGGATCGAAATTCAATTCGGATTTTTAATTTGTAAGCACATTTGTTTCAAGTGTTCCCCTTTGTGTCATGGATAGATAATGTATCAAAAAAATGCAAAAGGAAGCGATACGTACAAAGTAAGTAATGACATCTTTGATGGATAAACTTTTTGCCAAAAGTTCGCATTTCGAAGATATATTTAATCATGTAACTTTCCATATTTCGCCGTAGACTGATCAGACGATAGTCATGTTGCTCGGTTTGTTTGTCAACAAATTAGATGATAGTTTCGCTGGTTTTTTTTTAATTCGAAAACGTCAAACTTCATTTATTCGTCTCATTTCCCATATAATTTAAATGCAAAGTACCCGCTGCACAAAAGCAGCAATAATAGAAATAAAATGACTTTGTCGGGCATTACATTGTATCAACGGCTCAACAGAAATGGTTAAGAGCCCTTGAGCTTAATAGCGGCCCGAGATGAAACCGAGGCCCGCTAATAAACTCTTGGGCCGTTAACAATTTCTGTTGAGCAGTTAATACACTGTTATACTCTTCAAAATCATGTTATTGTTATATTTTCAAACATAGATTATAATCGGAACTACATAAAATCCCCTGAGGCCGAAACAAGTTTTTTGCCCCAATTCATATAATTCTTTTGCTCCGCCTGACAAAATATCATCGGAGCTTTTCCGATTCTAAGTTGTCCGTCTTCCGTTCGTCGTCAATATTTTGTTTGTCCGGGCCATAATTTCTTAACCACGGAATATTTTTTATTGACACTTTATAACAATATGTAACATCAAAATACAGTGTGCCGCAGATTATAAAATGGTATGTGTGCCTCAAGGTCAAGGTCATACGCCCTATGATAGGTGACACTTGGAAAAAGTTTGACATTTGTTTGCCCAGGCCATAATTTCTTAACCACTGAACATTTGTCCGCGCCATATAATTTGATCTAATCGGTAGATCTTATTCATACTTGGTACAATTATTGCTCATGACTAAAAGGTATGTCGCGACAGTGAACAAGGTCATATCATCAAGGTCAAGGTCACAGGAAGCAATACTTGGATATAGTTATACAGCCCTTGACTGGTTCATATAAGTTTGTATGATTGACAGATCTTATTCCTAGTGGGTACAATTATTTCTCATGACACAAAAGTGTGTCGCGACTTTGATTCAAGGTCATATCATCAAGGTCAAGGTCACAGACAACATGACTTTGATATTGCTATACAACCCTTGTCTGATCTGTATAATTGAATCTGTGTGACAGATCTTGTTCATACTTCACACAATTGTTATCCATAACCTGACCTTGAGTCATGACCTTGCCCCATTGTCATATCATGAAGGTTAAGGTCACAAGCAGTAACATTTGGTTCTTGTCTTGTATTTAGCTTCCCCTAAACGCAGTGACCCTCAGCGGAGCTGTCTAGGCGGAGACGCCTCTTGTTTTTACACTCATTTTTTCTTCTCTTTTTTCAAGTTACAGAAAGAAAAAATATATAGAGGATATCTACGCTGTTTTAGAGAATTCACTAAAATAGTGTAGATTTTCTTTCTATTATTTTCTACGTGACATTTTACTAATTTTAGCCTAATTTCACCGCAAACGCGTATGTTTCAAAACAATAACAAAGATCAGCTGATCGTTCATTCACGGCGACGTTCAAGGCGACGTCATACGCCGAAGCATAACGCCATTTAGGAAGCTACTAAAAAAATTCATCGTGTGGACCTGAAAATATTATTTTTCACTTGCGCAAGCGCTCGCGAAAAATAAAACTATCAGGTCCACACTCACGAGATAATTCCGATACTGACTAAAATACAGTAGATTTCCTTTTCATTATATGCTACGTGACATTTTATTGCGCAAGATTCAGCCCAATTTCACTGCAAGCACGTACGTTTCAAAACAATAACAGAGATCATCTGATCGTTCCTCTCAAGGCGACGTCATGCACCGAAATATGAAGTCATTTAGGAAGCTACGGCGGGATATTTCTCGATATCTATAGAGTCGATGGATATCGAGAAATATCTTTTAGATAATTTACGATAATTCACAGGCTAGCATATAATAAATAAAATCTAAACTCCACTAGAAGAAAAAAAATTGGATTAATCACCTGAAAACCTCTGTTTCAAGGAGTGGGTGCCTGAAATTATGTGGAAAAAATATGCTTCGCAAAATATGCTTTTCGTCGATACAAATGTTCAGATATGTCAATTGCCTTTGAAGGTAACATAAAAAATAACAATTTGGATACATTAGTGAGGCTATATGAAACATATTCGGGAACTATAGTATATTTCTATAAAAGTCTCAACAATCAAATGAGCACCCCAGTGGAATCCTTTGAGTTCTCAGTCACCCAGTCGATATTCCCATCTGATGTCATCTTTCGTTTCCATTTAAGAACTTACAGATTGAAGCATGAAATTTTGTCCCTTACCAACTTTGCATCTGTTCACACTTGTTGAATTCTCCAAGGGGGCGCGGTGGCTCAGTAGGTAGAGGTGCAGGCTGCAAGCCGAGGAGTCCTCGGTTCGAATCCCACCTGCGGCAACCGCGTTGTGTCCTTGGGCAACACACTTCACCCCATTGCCCACGTGGGGGCACGGTGACGCTGTGTACTAAGGCGTACTGCACGTAGATGGTGCACTTGTCTTCAACTAATGCCGACTCTGCTTGTGTGGAGTTAGTATGTTGGGGAGCTGACAGTTGCTCGCCGTTGCTCGGTGGTTCTCTCCGGGTACTCCGGCTACCTCTACCCGTAAAACTGTCATGGTCATGATTAGCCATTGTGCAGAAATATGTGACCTTAAACACCAATAAATAAATAAATAAATATTAGAATTCTCCAAATGCAAAATTAGAACCCTGCGAATCACACATTTTCGATTCGAATCGAATCTCGAATCGAAACATGTCGATTATTCGAAATCGAATCGAACCTCGAATCGAATCAGTGGCGTCTTGAAGATGACTAATGGGGAGTTGGGGTGTTATGAACCTGATTTGTTCCGACTGTGATGGCTCAATTCCTGACTGATAAAATAATCCAACTACACCATCAAGGCATGCCTTCGTCGAAGGCATACCTTGATGGTGGAGTTGGAATATTACCCTGTCAGGATTATAGTATACGGTCGACATTGCTTATAAACTTTAAAACTCCATTTAGCCAGTCCTGGAAATGAGGCGGGTTCGAGTGCAATTGCTCCCGTCAGCACCCGTGTTTTCTATTTTACGGGAGCTAAAAAATGCACTCGTTGAAAAATATTGTGGAGCACTAATATACTGTGAGGGCATATAAATGTATGTTGTTTTGAGAAAGCAGCACTCTGTGGCCAGTGGCAAGTTACTATCATAATTCAGCAATTCCTTATACATTTACATGTAGCCACTTGCACTCGATCGGCCGCTTTTCTGGACAGGAACATGATGCGCCATAACGTCATTTAATAGTGTGTTGTTTTGAGAAAGCAGCACTCTGCAGCCAGTGGCAAGTTACTGTCATAATTCAGCAATTCCTTATACATTTACATGTAGCCCCTTGAACTCGATCGGCCGCTTTTCTGGCCAGGAACATGATGCGTCATAACGTCATTTAATAGGATGGCTGTTCAGTAAATGTGTGGGGTAGAGCAATCAAGCCCCGAGGCTGCACGATGAAAATATTGATTGGTCTACCCCAAATAATGAATATGGAGTCTTCTAATTGCTGTCATTTAAACGGCATGGAAGATTCCACTAGAGTTCAAAGGGTTAAGGTTTCTGGTGTTTGATGACAGTATTCCCTCGAAAATTCATACACTAACATTTTACGGGTGCAATTTACTCCCGTCTCTGAATTTGCGAGAGCTTAAAACTGCACCCGTCGATTTTGTTCATTTCCAGCACTGCATTTAGCAGTGGTAGAGACTATTTATTTATTGGTGTTTAAGGTCACATACTTATGCACATTGGCTAATCATGACCGTGACTGTTTTACGGGTGGAGGAAGCCGGAGTACCCGGAGAGAATCTCCGAGCAACGACGAGCAGCTGCCAGCTCTCCAACATCGTAACTCCGTACAGCAGCAGAGGCAGGGTTAGATTGGTTGAAGAAATGCGCATCATCGACGTGCAGTACACGGCGTCATCGTGGACAATCGGGGTGAAGTGCCTTGCCCATGGACGCAACGTGGGAGTCGGAATCGATCGCTCAGACGGTCACCCATCCGAGGGTTAACCGGGCTCGACGTTGCTCAACTTCGGAGATCTGACGAGAACCAGTTAACACAACGCCACTGCGCCCCAGTGGTAGAGACTAGTGATATTGGAATTAGCATGGCTGGTGGCATAAGTACAGATGCTATTTATTTTAATGTAGCGGACGTTACATTAAGTCTTTTATTTCAACATTATATTTGTTCAATTTCCATCTGAACTGTATGTTTTGTAAGACGACGAGGATGACTGATACCAACCTATATTCCCTTGAAAAGGATTCGAGAGGAAACGGGCAGCCAATTTCGAATCGAACCGAATATCTACTTAAGGTTCGAAATCGAATCGAATCTCGAAGCTTCGCAGGGCCTTATGGGATGACAGGTGATATCCTAAAATTCATGATTTAAACAACTGTAAAATAAATTAAGAAAATTCTTTGTCTTGAAGTTTCATGGATAATTGTATCTCTTACCTCCTACAAGTATCTGGGAATTCCATTGGTTCAAAGACGTCTCATGTAGACTGCATATATAGGTATCGCAGAACTAAATATTGAAATTAGAGTGAACCGCCTTAAAATGTTGCACTCGGAAATGATACAATCTCTAAAAATAAACAGCCTTGGGAAAATCCATTGTTTCAATAAACGTTTGAAACATTCTATTGACATCTTGCGTTATTGTTGAATATTCCTGATAAAAAAGAGGGCGATTTGATGACTTTTGGACGTAAAAAATACAATTTACTTTTTGTGTGTTTTTGTAGGGAATTCCCTGAAAAATATGTGCACGTGACCGGTACTTCCCTTTGTGTCAGTTTTTCTCTCTTATTTGTTGCATGACCCCCTGTTTTCAGATCAGAAAAAGTTGTCTGAAGGGCTATACTTGACAGAGATATTTGAATGCCAAACTTAAAGTGATGCGATCGTATTTTGTTTCGCCTGAACGTTATAATGGTCGCCTATGGGAAAATATTTAGTTCTGTGATACCTAAAACCATATACTGGCTGTCAACGTCAATATACGCTGACAGCTATGGGTAATCTCCCCTTTGTTCATTGATGATTCAAAATGGCGGTAGCCGATAAATGCTTCAAGTTGAAAGATTGAGTGTTGGAAGCCCATATTTGGTCTGAAGTGCAGGTTAGGCAACTTAAAAGGCTTCATATTCTGTGGATGTGTGTCATGTTACCTTCGAAATGAAACTGTTTGGTATGTATGAATTTGCCTTGTTACAATTTATGGGAGAGTGCCTGTACACTCCCATAAATTGTAACAAAGCAAAGACACGTGAACACATTGTGAGAATTCTCTCATTTAATTTTGATCGCTGTTGTTATTAGTTCTGCGTATCGATGCAGCAGTCGGTAAGATATATTCGTTACACAGTTTGTTGGTGACCAAATATGGTATATTTAGTGTCAGTTTGCTCTCGTCCAATATGAAATTAACTGACGCCATATATACCATATTAGGCCACCAACAAACTGTGTAGCTAATAATATTCTGTAAAGAAATGTATGGACGTACAGCGCATACCCTCGACTAGTATAAGTTTGGCTGCTTTCCAAAGATACCAACAGGAGCCCACCCTCAAGAGCTTATTATTCACATGAAACTTATTTTTCTTCTGACATAAATTTTAATGAACATAAGAAATAAATGAATATTCTATGCATTTTCCTACATCAAACTTTCAAACATTCAAGTATATTCATTGTTAAGTGGTCATACTTGTGCAGATAATCTCTTTTAAAACAAGTTTGTAATGTTCAAGTGGTCGAGAGCAGAATCAGTTTTAATAGTAATAACTTGTTTCCTAAAATTCATTAAAAATTGTTGGAGCGTGCTCTGAAGCACTTAATTCAGCAAACATCTGGTGATGATATAACATTTTCTTTTGGATGGCTACGAAGCATGAACATACAATATATAAACATTAGTATTGTAGGCCCGCCCTGACTGACCTTTCGTCGAAGCTATGATAGTGGCTTCTCCACGCAACCAGTCAAATCGAGAGAAAAGTGTCGCACATACAGTTATGTAAATGACACAAAAATGTCATAACTGATTGATTGCTGGAAGTCCATTTTTGGGCTTTGTTCTGATGTGCAGGTGCTTCAAGTTAAACGCATCAATTTTGGTGGATGAGCTTCATATTGCCTTTTAAGTTAAATAATTTTGTCTGTTAGGATTTGCCTTGTTACAGTTTATGAAAGAGTGCCTACAGGCACTCTCTCATGAACTGTCACAAGGCAAAGACACACGAACAAATTTTGATGACTAAAAATAATTCAGCACTCTACCAGTTAAACGGTTGTGGTCTTGTCATTTGTGAAGCGGTTAACCACATGTAATAACCTTCGTAAACTGGTTAACTTCGGAGCTAACAACACACAATGACATTAAGGTTGAGCACTTGTTACTTCAAAAGTATCTCTTTCAAAATGAAGAGAGGGAGGAGATTCAAAATTCAACTTTTTTGCTCGGCATCTTCCGCAGGTATCCTTCCAAGTGTTGCACATAATTACGCTGCTCAACATCGCAACCCAATCACATTCTCATAATGAGTAAATCGTTTTGCACGGAAATCCGTCAAGAGTCATCATTTCTATATCATGCGCAAAATAAAAACTAAATACAGAAGCAGCTGATGAAACCTGATGAACCTAGAGAGTAAAGTCACACGTTCCGAACAAACTATTTTTATTTATTTAATCCGATTCAATGGCCTATTCTGAACAAATTTGGAAATTCTGGGATCAGGATAACGTGCACTGCATGAAGATATGTTGCCCCAAGATACCCAATACACGTTTCCCCGAAGACCAGCTACTCCGAGCACATTTCGAGGCAAGGTGCTTTGCGTGTACTGCACCCGTGCCAATTTTTCTTCGGATATAAAGCTTTTGATGTCTGTTTGTACTTTTCCAGAGTCTGCGAGAGTTATACAACTGGAAGTCATGCAGTCAAGGATATACTTCAAAGTGGAAATCGTATTACGTAACCATTTCTGTACCATTAGTACAATTTTTGAAATGAATTTTGCTGAGACATGAAGTCTTGGGAAGTAAGGGAAAAATTCAAAATTATAAAAGAACTATATACGAACACGGGTTAAATGGTTGAATTTTCTAATTGCAAGTAAATTTTACAGCAACTCCATGCGGGGATTGAAAATACCTACATTAATTTTGTTGAACTATTCGGAGTCCTTATCATGAAATTAGCAAGGCATAAATCTGTTTTAAGAGTTCAACGAAATGTTCCTGAAGTCTGCTTCATTCAATGCTGGCCTGAGCTCGAAACATTGACTGATTTGTCATGTAACTGCCGAGGTCTTAACCCTTTACCAAACACGAAAAATAGACGACACATGCAAAGAAATTATTGAATAACCATTTTTTTTCGTTTTTGTTGCCTCCAAGTCATAGCTTATGACCCCTCACTGGAACGAGCTCATCGAGCTCGTTCCAGTGAGGGTCAAAAGCTATGTGCAATGTTTTTGAGGCAAAAAATAAAAAATAAAGAAAATTGAACGGCAGTTTTGGTGAATAGCGCTGGCCGGTTTTGGTCGTTACGTGAGGTAAAGGGTTAAACAGACATCTATCCCAGCCTTCCCATCCCCTCCAAGTTATAAGCACAAAATTTGGTGCAGACTGCAATGAGATAACTTAACTCATTCCATGGGTAGGATTTCTTTCCTCAATTTATCAACAGAAATAATAAAATAATCATGTAATTTACGCCTAAGTATTGATGTAACAACTACCCTGCTTGGATTTATTGTTGAAATTGGATACATGCATGTGCAACTGACATGTGGGAAACGTTTTTGAATACAAAATGTTGAACTTGTTGTTGACTGTTGTTCTCGTTGATTAAACCCGGAAGAGGAAGTGTCCAGGGGCGGACTGGGCCAAGAAAAGTTACCTGGAAATGCAGCAAGTGGGCCCCAGACCGGAGAAAATTTTGATTTTGAACTGAACAAATGCGGTTTCATTGCATCTGAGCGATCAATGGCAGTCCACATGGAGGACATTGCAATGGCATTTTCGTATCATCTTCATCGATCATTCGGCAAAAATGATTCCACCGGGGCAGGGATGTGGCTAGAGGGTTTCAACTGGGGTGGGGGGGGGGGGGGGTGGCGGCGGGGATTAGTGCCACCGGTGTAAATTCCAACTGTGAGTGGTTTCGATAGGTGGTTGCACTGCAGCGCTGGGTGATATCTTTTAACCCTTTACCCAACGAATCGCCCGCATCCGCCCACGCAATATGCAAATACAGCTGCTGAAAAAATATTATTTTTCGAAAAATTTCAACAAAACCATATCATGTGACCTCTCTTTGGAACGAGCTCGGAATATGAGAGGTGAGAATTTCAAAATAAACAAAATTCCATTACTTATATAGCCCCTTAATGTCATTAAATATGGGTATCATGCTAACCGTTCTAGCGTGTACTCGGCTACTTGCAGTAGATATTTATTATCTTTTTACACACAGGTGTGCTATATACCTATCTTAGTATTATAAGAAGTATACACTATACGTTAACTTTCTCGCGTTTCGCAGTATAGCGAGAAATATATGTATTGTGGGTACGGTAGTTAAAGGGTTAACAGCCTTAACGGCAGTGTCTTAACACTGTAGTCAGTTCTTGTAACGGCTGAGTGAATAACGTGTTATCAGACACGAGAGTTATGAGTTCGTCACGTTGAGTGACCAGTTTATGCTGATGTTGTGTTACTGTCATTTCTCGCCATATCACCGCAACGGTTACATGCTTCATTTAAAACAGAAAGTGTAAGGATGGAGGTCGGCATCCTGACCCTGAGGTCAATTTTGCGTACTCCGACTGCAGGTTTCCAGAGTCTTTTGCCACAAATAGGCTTTTATCTTTGGTTCCTGGGTGGCTTGTTGACCGAAGATGGGGTTTTTTCTCTGAAGTTTAACATGCTTGAGTATTTTCTCTGTTGATATTTGTGTAAATCTAACGATACATGTCAACCTGTCATCACTGTCACAATGAAGATTTCACTCCATATTTTTCATATTTAATGTCATTAAATATGGGTATCATGCTAACCGTTCAAGCGTGTATTCGGCTACTTGCAGTAGATATTCATTATCTTTTTACACACAGGTGTGCTATATACCTATCTTAGTATTATAACAAGTATACACTATACGGCCATAAATTGAGTAGTTTGGGACAATGTTAATCAGTTTGCATGTGACATATGGCAATAAAGATCGGTGATAACTGCGCCAACTTCCATTGTTCAGAATTTTATTGTCTCTTCGTGAAAGGCGACATTGCCCACGACTGAGTTGCATTACATTTCTTTTATTAAGTTCGTAGCATTTTCAGATTTCGTGTTCGCCAGAGGAGGCTTAGGCAGACGGACAAAGTGGACACGTGCCCCTCCACTTTTGTCCACAGGCATGTCACGCGGTAACACAGCTCAACACCATTTTCCAAAGCAACGGATATACGCAACTCGATTCCGACTGTACGTAGTCACGTTCTCATCCTAAAGATTTGTTTTCTGCTCTAATTTACCATATTATTCGTAATATTATAATTGATACTTAACGTTAAATTTAATTTTAGCACAAATGATCAAGCATGTAATAAATCAATATCTATTTATTTGACGCTCAATCGAGCTCACGTCCGCCATTTTTTGACCAGGATTGTGGGTTAATTAATCCACGTGTGATTCGTATTGGAAACAAAGGTAACGTGCGCCACCCCCCCCCCCCCCCCAGGTGCCCCGAATGGCGAAAGCTGACATACTCTATTGAGGGTGTGTGTGCATGGGTTTAAGGCGGGGTGTAAACCCGATTTGTCTCGACGGATTAAATGCAGCATAGCTAGAATATTACATTGGCGGGATTTTTGTTAAAATATTTCCAAACTTCTTGGAAATTTATTTGTGGATACATGCAAAAGTCGTGACACAATTTTTTTATTTAATTACAGTACAGTCGCCGTGGATTGGTGGTAATCCACGCCTGGCGAGTAATATCCACACATGCGTTTAACTGGAGGAGTTTGTCATACAACCGGACACCTCACATTTGGATGACCCCGGTGGATGACCCGGAAGTGACGTCATGTGACGTGACCCAGTGACACCATGTTGTGTTGCCATGGTAACCCGCGCAAGCGGCCATATTGTGACGTCATTACTAGTGATAGGTGGTCTTCGTACGCATGCGCAGCGCGTGTTGTTAGGGTGATAGTGTTTCCATCGTCCATTTTGTATACTGGAGGCCGCCATCTTTGATTCTATTGTAGCATGTCGTTGCTATGTTACCCAAAGGCCTACAATAGGACAGAGGTATGTTTGGAGGGTATGATCTATTGAATAACAGTAGTTCCCCGATTCGTAGAATTACCCAAATAAACCCGTCAATCCCTACAAATCACCAAAAACAACTTTATTTACTACGGATTCCCCCCGACCATGGATTTTAATAATAGCACGCAGTGCTATAGTACTGAGAGAGCCCCTTTGGATTATAGCCAACTGACAGAAAGCCTCCATGAAAGCCTATATCATTCCTAAAGCCAAGAATCTATCGAGTAGTTACTGATAAGTCATTGCTCGAACGACTCGAATCCCATCGAGCAAATATTTACACGAACGAGTGACTCGCACATATGACTCTTAGCCTCTTTTCGGTATTTTAGGATACCTATGACCTGGTATTGTATTATTTGAGGATACCTATCGAGGATACCTTTTGGAGAATCCCTTTTTTATCGTATGAGGTCATGAGGGCCATAAGAAAATCCCTCAGTGAGGTCTAATTTACTTTCTCTCTTAGCCTCATTTCGTTTGAGGCCATGAGGACCATGAAAAAATCCCTATATGAGGTCTAATTTACTATCCCTCTTAGCCTCATCTCGGTATTTAACAGCTATTTCCCGTGGCACCCGAATTTCAGCACTTCTTTTTGGAAAAAGTCTTGCCTTCGGCACCCCTTTTTAATCGTATGAGGCCATGAGAGCCATGAGAAAATCCCTCAATAAGGTCGAATTTACTATCCCTCTTAGCCTCATCTCGATATTTTAACAGCCATTTTCCGTGGCACCCAAATTTCAGCACTTCTTTTTGGAAAAAGTCTTGCCTGCGGCACCCCTTTTTAATCGTATGAGGCCATGAGAGCCATGAGAAAATCCCTCAATGAGATCTAATTTGCTATCCCTCTTAGCCTCATTTCGGTTGAGGCCATGAGGGCCATGAAAAAATCCCTATATGAGGTCTAATTTACTATATTTCTTAGCCTCATCTCGGTATTTAACAGCTATTTCCCGTGGCACACGAATTTCAGCACCCCTTTTAGGAAACCTTCTGGCCTTCATCCCCCCTTTTTAGTCGTATGAGGCCATGAGGAAATCCCACAGTGAGGGCTAATTTACTATCCCTCTTAGCCTCATTTCGTTTGAGGCCATGAGGGCCATGAATAAATCCCTCAGTGAGGTCTAATTTACTATCCCTCTTAGCCTCATCTCGATATTTGAACAGCCATATCCCCAGGCACCCCAATTGCAGAACACTCTTTTGGAAAACGTCTGGCCTTCGGCATCCCTTTTTAGTCGTATGAGGCCACGAAGGGCATGAAAAAATCCCTCAATGAGGTCTAATTTACTATCCCTCTTAGCCTCATTTCGTTTGAGGCCATGAGGGCCATGAAAAAATCCCTCAATAAGGTCTAATTTATTATCCCTCTAAGCCTCATCTCGGTATTTGAACAGCCATATCCCCAGGCACCCCAACTGCAGAACCCCTTTTTGGAAAACGTCTGGCCTTCGGCATCCCTTTTTAGTCGTATGAGGCCATGAGGGGCATAAAAAATCCCCCAATGAGGTCTAATTTACTATCCCTCTTAGCCCCATTTCGTTTGAGGTCATGAAGGCCATGAAAAAATCCCTCAATGAGGTCTGATTTACTATCCATCTTAGTCTCATCTCGGTATTTGAACAGCCATATCCCCAGGCACCCCAATTGCAGAACCCCTTTTTGGAAAACGCCTGGCCTTCGGCGCTCCTTTTTATTCGTATGAGGCCATGAAGGCTATGAGAAAATCCCTCAATGAGGTCTAATTTACTATCCCCCTTAGCCTCATTTCGTTTGTGGCCATGAGGGCCATGGAAAAATTCCTATATGAGGTCTAATTTACTATCCTTCTAAGCCTCATCTCAGTATTTAGCAGCCGTATCCCGTGGCTCCCCAATTTCAGCACCCCTTTTTGGAAAACGTCTGGCCTCGGCACCCCTTTTTAGTCGTATGAGGCCATGGGGGCCATGAGAAAATCCCTCAATCAGGTCTAACTTACTATCCCTCTTAGCCTCATTTCCCTTGAGGCCATGAGGGCTATAAAAATGAGGTTTAGTTTACTATCCCTCTTAGCCTCATCTCGGTATTTTAACAGCCATGTCCCATGGCACCCCAATTTCAGCACCCCTTTTTGGAAAACGTCTGGCCTTCGGCACCCCTTTATAGTCGTATGAGGCCATGAGGGCTATGCGAAAATCCCTCAATGAGGTCTAATTTACTATCCCTGCTAGCTTCATTTCGGTTGAGGCCATGAGGGCCATGACAAAATCCCTCAATGAGGTCTAATTTACTATCCCTCTTAGCCTCATTTCGGTATTTCAGAATACTCATGGCCCAGCTCCTATATGACTCCTATACAGTTCTTATACAGGTAGTCTTACCAACGGTTTCCGTCTTATCTTCAAGGCCACTTCTTGTCTACAACTATCTGTCCTGCCATTAGCTTCTACAGCAGTCTTGTGCCATTAATAATAATTAATAATAATAATTTATTTTCTAGGGCGTAAAACCACAAATAGTGCTCTAAAACGCTTGACAGAAATATATACACTTTTCTAGTCACATCTGTTTTGGTTGCCTCTTACAGAAGTTCAGGAGAATGTTTCAGTGAATAGGAAAGTTTTAAGATTTCTTTTGAAGACATCGAGAGTTTCTGAAATTCTGACACAAATTGGCAGGGAATTCCACAATCTGAGACCCACGATGGAGAACACACGACCATGAGCCTGATTAGATCTGCTAAAAGGTACAACTAGTTGAATTTGGTTTTTAGATCTGAGACTGCGTGATGGTTTATATACAGTGAGGAGCTCTTTTGAAATCAATTCTCTGTCTAACTGGAAGCCAGTGTAGTTGTCTTAAAACAGGTGTTATGTGTTCAGAGCGTTTGGTACCAGTAATTACCCTAGCAGCAGTATTCTGAACTTTTTGAAGCTTCTGAATCGGGCACTGGGACAGCCCCACTAACACTGAATTACAATAGTCTAATTGTGAGGTGATGAAGGAGTGTACAAGTTTTTCAAGTGCCGACTGGTTAAGATAAGGTCGCAGTCTTCCAACATTACGAAGCTGCCAGTAGCATTTTTGACATATTTTATTGATATGGATGTCTAGTTTTAAATTTGAGTCCATAATCAGTCCAATATTCCTGGCCGATTCACTTTTCACCGTTTTGTTGTTTCCAACCAGAATTGATGTAACAGGGGGTGTAGGCATGCGAACCCCGGATACCATTAAGAATTCAATTTTAGAGTCATTCATTTCCAGTTTAAAGTCTATCATCCATTCCCGCACAAGATTTATGCAAGTTTGGAATCCATGTTATTGACTGCGGTGAATGAGTCACTTGGAACAGATGGGTTGAATGTGATGTACAGTTGGGTGTCGTCTGCGTACAGATGATATGATATGTCATTGTTTTTAAGAAGGCGACCCAGAGAAGAAGTGTACAGAGTAAACAAGAGTGGTCCAAGAACTGAGCCCTGAGGAACACCACATTTTAACGGCCTGCTTTCTGAACCGATCTTATTGATATATATTTGTTGACTTCGACCTTCTAGATATGATGCAAACCACGATAAGACAGCTCGGCGAGCTCGTTCCAACGAGGGGTCATAACCTATGTTTTTGAGACAAAAAATGAAAAAAATAATGAAAATTAATTGGCGATTTTTGAGAATAGCGCTGGCCGGTTTTGGCCGTTACGTTAGGTAAAGGGTTAATATTGACTTATAACACTGCGTTCTAGCTATACCTCTCTCTGTCTCGACTGTACTCTCGGTCAGATTGCTTCATGTTCCCCATTTTGTACCATTTTATACAGCGTTCAATATAAAATGTCAAAAGACAGGCATATAAGGGATTCCGTAAGTGGAATTCCTATAGTCCAGGCACATTAGACATAAAAATGAGAAAGTAAGGAAAAAAATCGGAGAAAGCTGATTTTTTTATATGTTTCCGGGACACACATTGCGGATAAAGTGTGAAAAGTCCCCGCGAATCCGAGTTGAGCTTTTTTAGTTATAGCGTTTTTTTGATGAAAAAAAAAATTTTAAAAAAAATTCGACCCAGCTCCATATTTCTCATTCTTATTCGTCTTAGTAGGGTGAGAATCATAAATATCGTGCTGAATTATATTGAGAATACATATCCCCAACAGAAAATGCCAACTTTGTACCAATCCTCACACTCAATGGTGAAATATTCACGAAAATGTACAAAATTACGAAAAAAAATTTATTGTTTTCATACACACAACGGTACACAACGTCCATTAAATCAAATCTACGACTACTTTGGGAGTGAAATTATATATCAAAAATTGAAGAAAAGCAGTGGCTTTATAATGATATATAACAATAGGCATTTATTCCATAATGAACTGGTGAAACGTGTGAAATATTAACCATACCCCCTAAACTCAAATTCAAACGGCATCGACTTTTCTCATTCAAATACCGTATTATAGCATCATTGTTTCAATTTCCATGTTCGATTAAATCACATAATGTGGTGTTCGCCTACACTCAAGATGCATTGGCATTGTCAAAATTACACGAACTGCTCCAGAATGCGTCCGTAGGACGCACAGGAAAGCTTTGGATACAATACTACAAGCAAATAGGTCTTCTCCAGTTGTTCTTGAGAGCAGAGCGCACAGGCGACTGGGAACTCCACACATATTGTGTTCGCAATATGATTCCAGTATTTCACGCAGGTGGTCATTTTGCATACGCAAAAAGTTTTCATCTCTATTTGCAGCAGATGAATGAGCTAACAGAAATAATGCAACAGGATGATTTAAAGTTGTTCACTGAGAAAGGTTACTTTACCATAAGGCGCTCAGATAAATTCTGGGACGGGATATATTCTGATCAGACCATAGAGCAGTGTTTAATGAGAATGTTCAAGCTCCCTGGTGGTCTCACACATGGCAGGGGAATAACCGATAGCACTGTTGCGAAATGGGTACATGGACTACCTCTTTGCCTTCCGATATGTAATGCTCTCGAAAATTTTGTTCATGTTCACACTGGTCATGGCGAACAACATCGGGATCTCCGTCAAAGTTCACAATTGACTGATGCCAATGATATGACCAAATTATTGAACTGGCTCAGAGTGCATTCCCCCTTTCAGAATAGAGATCCACTACAATTAGTCTCTATAGCGACCGGGCTTGTGGCCGACGAAACTGTGAACTGTGACCAAGTTCGCAAAATTGGTGAATGTTGCGTATCGAATGTTGTAAGCAAAACGTTCAACAGCATCAAACTTCGACGTGTTGACACTGTGAAGTCTTTCGCATCGATGGCAAATAGCATCAAAGTCCGTGGAAGTAAGGTAGTGATTGACCCCACAATTCTGTTCAACCGCATCACATGTGTTATTCAGTCACAAGCAGAGATGGAAGAGTATCTCAAATATGAACTCGCCCCGAAACCACCAGCATTGTTTGATTCTGCTGGAATGAGGAAGACACAGAAAAGCACGCTCGGTAAGATCCTCAAAACATACGGTTCCGAGCAAACTAAAATCCCAGAACATTCTCTGTTTGTTGTAGATGGTGGATTTTTATTGAGGGCAGTTGTATGGCCTAAACAGTCGTCATATAAGGACATATGTACATCATATTCCAATTATCTAGTGAGACATTTTGGGGCGAACGTCGTGGTTGTTTTTGATGGTTATGCTTGTACAATGTCGACAAAGGGCATGGAACAAGCCCGTAGATCTAAAGACAGGTATTCCATTGATATCAATATCTCACCCGAGTTACCAGCCACCACAGCCCAATCCGATTTCCTTGCAAATGCCAAGAACAAAACCCAACTGATCGATCTTCTAATGCAGGAGCTATCTGCTATCAATATTCAGTCCAAGCAGGCCGAGGCTGATGCTGATGTACTGATAGCCGAAACTGCACTTGACATCGCTCAAAATGACAACAATGTTGTCGTTGTGGGAACAGACACAGGCTTGTTAGTCATTCTTACCTCTCGAGTTCAACCGGGATGTAATATTCACATGATGTACTCCAATACCCCAAACTTACTAGTTTCAGTTAGTGAAATAGAAACCAAAATGGGTGACCATAGAAGCAACCTCCTTGTAGCACATTCTATAAGTGGTTGTGACACTACTTCTGCACTCTTTCGAGTTGGTAAGAAGAAAGTATTCAGTACAATTGTCTCCGATGTTACTAGCGACTCACAACAGTATGTCAACACAATTTTGGCGGATGACAGTACACCAAGTGCAGTAGCCGCTGCCGGGGAACAACTTCTCCTGATCTTATACGGGAGTAAAACTGTTTCCTCTCTCGACCAATATAGATATGTCACTTACAAGCGTTATGTAGCAAAATCTAAACTGAATAAACCCATCGACCTAGCCTCACTCCCACCAAGCAGCGATGCTGCACAACACCATGTCTACATATGTTATCTCCAGGTCCAACAATGGCTGGGCACTTCGCTTCCTCCGACGGATTGGGGGTGGTCGCTAGACAATGGACTTCTTGTACCGACTGCAGCCACAAAGCCACGTGCCCCCGATAACCTACTGAATCTGATCAGTTGTGGTTGCAAGAGTGCTTGTACAAAAAAGTGTGGGTGTAAGAAGGCAGGACTCTCTTGCTCAGGTTTGTGTAATTGCAGTTCGGATTCTTGTAACAACCACAGAAACACTGTCCTGTCGGAAATTTCTGAGTTCGATGAATAATATGTATATAGGTCATGTCATTTCTGTATATAGCGTTGATAATAGTCAATGTAACTTAATCCATGTTGATTGATTTGTACATTCTGTAAATATTATTTATTGATTTTTGTACATTCTGTAAATATTATTTATTGATCTAATGCTGCCAGACACAGACGTGTCTGTTCGGTCCCAAGCCCGAAAATAGTTGAGTTCTCATGCTGACGAATTTTATGCCAAAAGGGGAACTCGGCCAGAAGCAGAGGGGGTATTCCATAATGTCTATTTTGTAAGCAATGATAAAAGTCTTCAAATGGTGGTGGATTTTTTATCGTCTGTCCAACTAACATCCCGTTCTGTACTACGACCCTTTGGGCAAATCCGTTAGGAAAATCGTCATTTTTTGCGTAAATCCGATACTTTTTTGTGAATTTTCAATAATTTTTCGCAGAAATTGTCACAGAATGCACATTTTCCTCTAGGTAAATGTATATTAGACATTATGTAGCTCGAAATACGCGTAAACAAAAAGTACAGTTGGATCAATTCGAGGTTACAAAGTTCGTGCGATTTGTTTTTATTTTTTTCAAAAGCGTTTTCGAAAAAAGGCTGTAGAAAAAAAAGCTCAACTGGGATTTTAGGGGACTTTCGTCTAATCGTTCAGTGACATGTACTCGACATTCCCTGAAAAAATCAGCTTTCTCCGATTTTTTTCCCTAGTGAAACCTAATGTTCTTGGGCTACTAGCCGATTCCGTGTTTTAACATTGACGTTTCCACAGGGGCACCTTGTCCACCCCTGGGCTCAGTTCAGTTGCGCCCCCTTTTTCTGCTGACATCTTGTACACCGGAGCCCAAATGGGATCCATCATGCCGTGTTAATATAGTTAATTGCCATATCTTTGTGGCAAATTGCCACATCTTTGAAAATGCTAATAACTCGTTTCAACCTATTTAAAGTCATAACTAGAAAACACAATTCTTGAAAATTATTTATTTATTTTTTGGTGTTTAAGGTCATATCCTTATGCGCAATGGCTAATCGTGGCCTTGGCAGTTTTACGGGGGGGGGGGGGGGGGAAGCCGGAGTACCCGGAGAGAACCACCGAGCATCGACGAGCAACTGTCAGCTCCTCAGCATTCTAACTTTGTTCAAGCTCCGCTCAGTCAGAGTAACAGCGGTTGAAGACATGTACACCTTCGACGTGCAGTACGCCTTAGTACACGGTGTCATCGTGCCCCCATGTAGGCAACCGGGATAAAGTGCCTTGCCCAAAGACACAACGCGGGTCGTCCCGGACGGAGATCGAACTCGGGACATCTAGCATAGAATCCAACAGTCTACTTCTGAGCCACCGCTCTCCCAATTCTCGAAAATACAATTGTAAAAGTTCTGCAGTTTTGGTCCCAGTTGATTTGACAAATTACTGTGTCGTCACAAATTTGTGCTGTACCGTAAGTGAATCAACCGGCTCCTAAACACTACACACACTGTATTTAGTTCTCGTGAACTTGTTCATGATTATCCTTACTCGTTGACTATATTGGTACTTGGCATAACGGCTATCCTTTCAGCTGACAGAATGCAAGATTAATTTTTCACTCGAAATTTTTTTCGTGACAATTGCTCGTGAGTGGCTGGAGCCATTCATCAAAGTAGAATCAATGGTGTTTCCACAAGGGGGTCTTGTCCACCCCTGGTCCCAGTTCATTTGCGCCGGCTGCTTCCCCCTTTTCCTGTTGGCATCTTGTATACAGGGCTCAAATAGGAGCCATGATGCCGTGTTACTATAGTTAAACACAGTAAACGTTGTATATACGTTTGTATCAATTTTCGTGGTTGTCCCCAAAAAACACTTTTTCGTGTTTTCATAATTTCGTAGGTAGCTCATTTCTGAAAAATAAATTCGTGGGTCCACAGAGTTAAGCCTTCTCTTGATATAACATCGACAGGCCAAAATGCACACAATGAATAGCGACACATGCCAGGTGTCCATTAACCTTTTACCTAACATGAAAAGCAGACGACACTTGCAAAAAATAATTCTTGAATAACTATTATTTTCATTTTTTGTCTCAAAAACATAGGTTATGACCCCTCATTGGAACGAGCTCGACGAGCTCGTTCCAATGAGGGGTCATAACCTATGTTTTAGGGCCAAAAAATGAAAAAATAATGAAAATTAATTGGCGATTTTTGAGAATAGCGCTGGCCGGTTTTGCCTTTACACTGGGTAAAAGGGTTAAGACTTTTCCACCGCTGGGATGATTAGAACGTTAGATAAGGTAATTCTGGGACGTCACATGATCTCATAACACAAGCGTTTTAACAGTACTCATTCAATCGTCTCCAGAAAACCTTTCATGCATTCCACCATACTATTTGCATTGTTGAATTTTCTTACGCAATCTGTTCTACCAGCTGGTGAGACAAGATAACGTATGAAAATCCCACAATACAAATTAAATAATATGTAGGAAAGGTCTATTGAAATCGCAGGATAAATCTGTCCACTTAAGGAATTAAGAATGAATTAAGATTAAGACCAACGTGATATAAATATCTGTTACTACAAATCGCAGTCATGAGGACCGTTATTTAGTCTGAAGTCTGCGGACTTTCCCATGTTTTTGGCAAACTAACAAAAATCTTTTGAAAAAAGCTTTCGTGTGAGGTTAAAAGAAACCACGAAAACACCAAAAATTGGAATAAAAAGACGCCCAAGATATCGATTTATCGCATCTTGTGAAAACCCTGCATCACGCCCAGTGTTTGGTGGACTCCAGCTTGTGAGAGTAAGCGAAATCACATTATCCATGATGTAAAGTCAGTTTAACCTTTTGAATCCGAAAGACCACTTTTTCGGTCCAGGATGGTGATACAACCTGGATTCATGAAGTTGATAGCTGCTAAGTGGATATGTGGAGTACACCAATCAATATTTTCAACGAGCTGCCTCAACTATTAACTGATATATCCCAAATAATGAATACGGACTTCGAAGGATTTGGGGTTGACTTTCACGATTCGCAATCTAATATTTTCATTCAGGAATTCCGCAGCTGTGTTGAAAATCTATAGAACTACCGGGGACGCCACGGGATGGGGGACTGGCCTTTCCCTTGACGTGGACAGGGGGAATCCTCCTTAATGCAGTAATAAAATGTGCTGTAATTGAGATACAATCACTGTTAATTGTCAGTTTTCGCAAAGTTCAAAAGGGTGCGTGTTTATTATCTGACCCTTGAAGTGTAAAGCGTATTCGTGATATCAAATCCATTAAGAGAAATTTAGTGAGACTGATCCGCTGAACTAGACTTGCGAATGTGATCTATGGAACTCGGTACCACATGTACCCACTTGGGAACATTTTGACCCTCTGTTCAGATTGCCCTTCCGGCGTGCCTGGGGACTTCTGTGATGAAGTGCATTTAACACTAAAGTCCTGTTACGAATTGCCCGCAAATAGCACATCACTCAGCGCGTTAACGCTTTAACCAACGTAACGGCCAAAGCCGGTCAGCGCTATTCACAAAAATACTATCCAATGTTCCATTTTCTTCCATTTTTTATCACAAAAACATAGCTTATGACCCCTCATTGGAACGAGCTCAACGAAACATTGCTTATGCTTTGTGTTGATAGTCAGAAGAGTCTGTCGTGCTTTGGACTCCATTCGATAGGGTAATTTCGCGCAACAACTAGGTAAGACTTCTTGTATTAACTGTATGACACTCTGATGGAACGTTCGAAGAAGCTTGCTCATGGGTTTAGCTGACTCGTTCCAATCCATCTAAAACTTGGTGGCGTGTAAAACTCTCTTGAGTTAAAAATATTATGTGCAACAACCCTACCCCATCCCAACTTCACAAGGTGTCACATCGCTACTATGTGGCCTTATGAAGGATACGTGCCATGTCAAATAGTATGTTTATCACTAGATATAGATGGGCTGTTTCTGTGAGTATTGTTTCATTTTTGTATATTTTTTTAGCCGTTTTGGTCCGTCTGTATGTGTATATATCATTCACTATGTACAGTACGTCCGCCGTGGACTCATCATTTTCCACGGGTGGGCAATATATCCACGGACGCCATATTATTAGATTCCAAACACTTATTACAGGAATAATTATCAACCCGATGCTTCATTAATTAAAATTTTGTGATGATGATTTTCATTACCTGGCAAACCCATACGTGGACTTCACGCCCCACGTGTGGATTACATCCAGTCCACGGCGACTGTACTGCATAGAATACAGGAACGATGAGCTAAAGTTGAAATGGAGTGCAATTTTCTTACTTTAACCCCTTACCCAACGCAGACGATATCAAAATTTATTATTTCAAATAAATTTTTTTTAACCCTTTACCTAACATGAAAAGCAGACGACACTTGCAAACAAATTTCTTGAATAACTAATTTTGTTCAATTTTTGTCTCAAAAACATAGGTTATGACCCCTCGTTGGAACGAGCTCGACGAGCTCGTTCCAACGAGGGGTCATAACCTATGTTTTTGAGACAAAAAATGAAAATATATTGAAAATTAATTGGAGATTTTTGAGAATAGCGCTGGCCGGTTTTGGCCGTTACGTTGGGTAAAGGGTTAAAATGTTTCGAACAATTTCAACAAAACCATATCATGTGACCCCTGATTTGAACGAGCTCAATGAGCTTGTTCCAATGAGGGGTCACATGATATGGTATTGTTGAAATATTTTGAAAAATTTAATTTTTTCAGCTGCTCAATTTGCATATTACAGGGGCGGATGCGGGCAATTCGTTAGGTGAAGGGTTAAGCTCTTGGACTTTGAGAGAGTATCTGCACAAAGAGTGTTCTCGACATTTGCGAGTAGTCGTACAAACAATACGTGAGTTGCGGGACAGATGTTATGCGAGTAATCGTACACGTTTTAGCTGAGCCACGCAAAGCTCAACGGGGACTTTACTGATCACTTTCAGTTCGGCGTCGTTCTTCAATCCGTCAGTCCGTCCGCACTGCATGAACTTTTCATTATCGACTTCTTCTTAAAATATGCAGGACCGAAATGAGCCATATACGGTACGCATGTTTCACATCATATTTTAATTCAAGTTTATTTAAATGATGTTGACACGCCCACAGGGAAACACAAGGGGTATAACTCTGTTAGCAAATATACTTTTCAAATTCGAGTTTTGTTTTTTCCGATCATGTCCCTGGATCAGGTTTGGGCACCCAACAGATTTTAACTTAAAGCATTATGAGGAAAATTCTTTAAAAATCTTCTTCTTCACCAGTCAGAATCTTTCGGAGGTATTTGGTATCCAGCATCCTTTTGGAGGTCAGATTCATATTTGACCCCCTCCCCACCCCCCACCCTCCCCCCTCCCCGCTTAGGAGTCCGAATTTTTACTCAGAATCTTTTGATACTTAGTATACAGCAACCTTATTGGGGCCAAATTCAAGTTTGCTCATACAAGTACTTGGGTTTATATTTTGGTTCCCTTTAGGCACCAAAATCTTCACTTAGTGCAATATGAGGAATAATCTTTACAAACCTTTTTCTGATCCACCTATATGGCTGTGGGATTAAATTATTGCTGATTCCTTCTTACTGATTTATGAGTTATGGGGTAAGGGTCAGAGAAGTGAATAAAGACATGGCCACGGTGACGCTGTGTACTAAGGCGTGGCACACGACGACGGTTTCAACCTTGTCTACAGTAGATTCTAACCCTGCTCTTATCTGGTTAGTGATTTGGAGAGTGCGACAACTACTTGCTTTTGTTCGGTGGTTCTTTCTGGGTTCTGGGTGCTCAGGTTTCTTCCACCCGTAAAGTAGTTGTGACCATAGTTATGACCGTGGCTGTTAAAAGTGTTGTTAAACCCCATTGTCCCTATATCCCTATAAATTCTGTCTTTTGATTGGTCAAAATGTCTTGGACAAATAGCCATTACAAGGGGTGCGCCCATCATCCAAGGTATATGAGAGCGTGCAACATCCTGGGTATAAGAGCACGCGAAACGTCAGGGGTGAAGCTTTTCGCTTCCGCTTGCCTCATAATAAAACTCGAACCAAAAAAAACCCCGAAAACAGTCACAAATATCATCAGATTACAATCATAAAAATAAAATAAGAGCAAATAATTCGTCCCCTGAGTAAAAATGTGTTCTAGGTGCCAAGGGATGTAACTCTATATGTTGTCTTCTGCGATTATAAAAACAAATTTATTATCACGAATTTGGTGCAAATGATTGTGGAGCTGAGTAATGCGCCCACAATGCGCCCAAAAACACATATGGTATATGGAGATTTAAAACCTGGATGTCTCATTTAAACACCTCGCCTGCGGCTCGGTGTTTAAAAATCGACATTCAGGTATTAAATCTCCATATACCATACATGTTGGCGGAGATAACTTATAATAAATAGACAAAATAGCAAAGGCGTATTATTTTTGGAAGTAATGAGTCGCGTACGGAGAATGGAATATAAAAACGTTTAAACGAAAAAAATGTATTTTAAGTTTTTTAAGGTAACAAATTTTACAGCGGCATTAATAAACAACCTGGATAACCAGAAAGAGATTTATAATTCGAATGGTTTCAAATACATGATTACGAACTCCAGCCTCGGAGAAGGCATATTCACCAGATATTATTTTAATTTCCATTTGCATTACCGGGAAATACACAGTTTGAATTCGTGAATAGTAGTCATGCTGAGTCCGGTCACGTGATCCCAGGTATCTCGTTGTAAAGTTTTTTTTCTTTTTGCAAGATCTGAGGATGCAGAGATGTGATTGCGATAGTTAGTTATTCGAAACGATGTAATAGGTAATACTTAATCCCATTAGAGCAAACAACAGTTGTTATAGCAATATTTAAACGTTGAATTACAATCAAACATACACATGTAATCGAGTGTTTATTTCGGTCCTGCACTTCTTGTTGGCAAAGACTAGATTCATTACTCGCGAACGCGATGAAATCGTCATTTTAACAACGCCGCACATGCGCACTAAACTTGAATTACAATTTGCAAACTGACTGATATTCGAATATACAGCTTAAGACCCAGGCAAATGTTTGAATTTTTGAGAATGTATCTCAGCGAAAGGTGGAACACTTTTTATCGCGTAACTACGTTGTTGCAGATAATATTTTTACAATGGCCAAAACCAACATTGTGATTTTCCTGGGTTGGTCAGGTTGGTGTGAATATTTTGTAATTGTTTTCGAACACGAGTGGGGACGCCAAGGCGTTCGGATAGCTAGAGTATCTCTTCTGTCTTCGATGAATCTCCACTTTCGATTCCGAATCTTAGTTTTCGTAGAATTTTGCCCGCACAACTCTCTCGTTGTTTTCTTCATCCACCTAATTCTGACTTATTTCCATCATTAATTCCTCACCATACAAAAAGTACCCCCTAATGCCTGGTAGCGCCGATTTGCCCGATTAAATTTAAGGGAATAACGCTGGACAATTTCGCTGTAAACAAATATATTATTTATTTATCGGGGTTTAAAACGTCGATGGTGCGCATGTATTCGACCAATCTAACCCTGCCTGTGCTGCAGTGCGGAGTTACGATGTTGGGGAGCTGGCACCTGATCGTCGTTGCTCGGTGGTTCTCTCCGGGTACTCCGGCTTTTTCTCCACCCTTAAAACAGTCACAGCATGATTAGCCATTGTGCATAAGTATGTGACCTTAAACACCAATAGATAATAATAATAAATAATATCGGGGTTTAACAACACTTTCGGCAGCCAGAGTAATCTCGTGTCGGACAGTTTTACGGGTGGAGGAAGCCCTAGTACCCGGAGAGAACCACCGAGCAACGGCGAGCAACTGTCAGACTCCCCAACGTACTAACTCCACACAAACCGTGTTAGTATTGGTTGAAGAAAACTGCACCATTGACGTGCAGTCCGCCGCAGAACACAACGCCACCGTGCCCCCACGTGGGAAATTGGGATTAAGTGCCTTGCCCAAGGACACAACGCGGTTGCCGCAGGAGGGATTCGAACCGAGAACCTTTCGGCTTGCAGCCTGCATCTCTACCTGCTGAGCAACCGGGCTCCCGCTGTAAATAAATTGGTTGTGCCTAATAATTAACATGAATGACATCTGAACTCCTGCCACCTACCATGATAACGTCAATATCACTTGTCCCTTCCACTGTTAAATGCAAATTTAAATTTTTAGAAGCAATGTCGACGGTGAACTATGATCCAGACAGGGTAATATTCCAACTACACCATCAAGGCATGCCTTCGAAGAAGGCATGCCTTGATGATGTAGTGGGATTATTTTATCAGTCGGGACTTGAGCCACCACAATCGGAACAAATCACGTTTATAGCACCCCATCCCTCATCGGTCATCTTCAAAACGCATTCGATTCGATTCAATCTCGAATAACAGACATGATTCAATTCGACATTCGAAAAGAATCGAAAATGGGTGATTCACTTAGCCCTATTACTTTAAAGGTTCTGCGATTTTTCGGTAAAATGAATTCATTAAAAGAAAAACTTGAAAAAAAAAGAATTAACCATGTATATCCTTAATTATTATATACTTTATAAATAACCACATTTCAATTGGCTGGTTCTTATACACGTGACAGGTACTCAAAAATCCACGTAAACCGGTTTTCCTTTAAATATCTACTGTCCGAATATAACTTTTGGAAATCCTCTCTTTAGTTCTATTTCAATCGACGTGCATGCGCAGTCATTCTGACTTCCGACTCATTTTTTATGTTATTCTGCAGATGATAACTATTTTATTGTTAAATAAAAGTATTTCTGGTTGATATAATTGAACTTTTAATTGACAAACAGAAGATTCTTTTTGAAGATCTATTCATTTGTAAATCAATCTGAATATCTCATAGCCACATCCATGTACAGATTTTCTTTTCAATTGTATTTTTGGAGAGGAGTTAACATAAATGGTATAACTTGTACTACAGTCCTTTTTGCAAATTTATGGTAAATAAAATATGTTTAAACTAAACTAAAATACAAGAAGTATTAAACAAGTATTCAAAATGTATTCATAAATGTGCCTTATCTTTTAATGTATTTGAATAGGGATACATATATTGATAAAATTCAATGAATACTAAATACATGTGAATACTTGAAAACCTGTATAGGAATATGACTGAATACGAATACTGAATATGAATACCCCGACCCTGCGATGTTCACACCATGAAATGCGATGAATTTGGTGTCTTGATCAATCTTGAATTTTCTTTCAACTACCTGTACTGAGGTTTTCGACCATCAATGTTCATTTTATTCCATTTTTGCTGCTTATTTATTTATTTATTGGTGTTTAAAGTCACATACTTATGCACAATGGCTAATGATGACTGTGACAGTTTTACGGGTGGAGGAACCCGGAGTACCAGGAGAGAACCACCGAGCAAAGACGAGCAGCTGCCCGCTCCCAACCATCGTAACTCCGCACTGCAGCACAGGCGGGGTTAGATTGGTTGAAGACATGCGTACCATCGACGTGCAGTACGCATTAGTACACGGCGTCATCGTGCCCCCATGTGGACAATCGGGGTTAAGTATCGTGCCGAAGGACACAACGCGGGAGTCCGAATTGATCGCTTAGACGGTCACCCATCCAATGATTAACCGGACTCGACGTTGCTTAACTTCGGTGATCTGACGAGAATCGGTCATCGCAACGCCACCGCGCCCCATTGCTGCTGATAAAGGAGAAAACTACCAAACGGATTTGTCTCGAAATGGTCAATTATTTGCATTTCACAATGAACAATTTATTCATTTGTTGGGATTTAATGACACTTTCGACAGCCAGGGTCACCTCGTGTCGGACAGTTTTACGGGTGGAGGAAACCAGAGGACACGGAGAGTACCATAGAGCAATGGCGAGTAACTGCCGGACTCCACAACGTACTTCCTTCATACAAGATGTGCTAGCATTGGTTAAAGTCAAGTGCACCACAGTCGTGCAGTACGCCTTAGTACACAGCGCCACCGTGCCCCCACATGAGCAATCGAGATTAAGTGCCCTGCCTAAAGACTCAACGCTGTTACCCCAAGCGGGGATTAAACCGTGGACCTTTCGGCTTGAAGTCCAATTCCGTAATCAGTCAGCCGCCACGCTCCCCACAACAAACAAGACAGCATGTCAAAATGTACTCGAATTACCGAATTCATTGTAGTATTCTGATTCACAGGGCAGTTAAATCCGATTAAAGAATTAATCGTACTTTCGTCATAGTGTGTGTTAACCCTTTACCCAACGCAGACGATATCAAAATTTATTATTTTAAATATCATTGTTTCAAATTTTTCATAAAATTTCAACAAAACCATATCATGTGACCCCTCGTTGGAACGAGCTCGACGAACTCGTTCCAACGAGGGGTCACATGATATGGTTTTGTTGAAATTTAATTGAAAAATAATATTTTTTTCCAACTGCTGAATTTGCATATTATGCGGGCGGATGCGGCCGATTCGTTGGGTAAAGGGTTAAATTATCTGTAAAAGTGGAACAGGTGGACATATACTTTGTTAGGCTGGTTGAGGTGTGAATGTCGATCGTGGTGACAAATGTACCAATCGCTCTGCACAGGAGGCGCAGGTGACTGTATCAAAACGACCCTAATGTAGTGCTACAGTACGTGGAGAGTGCATTATCTCTAAATCACCCGCAGAGTGGAGATTCCACCCGTGGAATAATTGCAAATTTATTGCAAAGCATAACCAGCACCAGCAAAGTTTCAGCCAATGGACCTCCGGGTTAAACCCGGAGGTCCATTGGCTGAAACATTGCTTGTGTGTTTTATCGATATGTACAAAATTTGAAAGTTATAACTTGGGTGATGACTCCACTCCGCGGGTGATTTAGTTACAATCCACTCTCTACGTACTGTACGTACTTGTGACCAACAGAATAAAATTACATGCAATCTGTTCTAAATATCCTGATTAATGTGTGTTATGTAGTTTGTGCATGTAACTTTGGGTGGATTGTTTCCATATTTAAATTCCATGTGTCATTCTTGGGCCTTCTGATTACCAGAAACTCCAACCACTCGTTATGAGACGGGTCAAAAACTTGTTTTCCCTTTTCTGGGAGGGCGAGGGGGAGGTGTATATCTGATCACTATCAAAAACTGTTAAAATGTTGAACTATAATACATTACATAACAGTTATTTGATATGTTTTGTCTCACAATTGGGGAATGTACCTACAGTAAACCGAATTATTACACAGTTAACTCGGGCTTCCATACTTGTTCTTCTGATCTCTACGGGTTTGTCCCTTGTCAAACTTCATAACAGCTGAACAAACACAAGAACAATTGTAGCCCTTGTGAAATTTAGAAACCCTCAGTTAAAATTAGTCGAACTTCTATTCCGTTCAGAAAGATATTTTTCCGAGGTTGTATCCTTGAAGGTAGAGATATCATTTTTCAGTAATTGTAAGGTTTTGTTATTGTAATTTTAGTCTGTCACTAACCCTTTACCCAACGCACATGTTATCAAAATTTATTAGTTTTTCAAATTTTAAAAATAATTGCAACAGAATCATATCATGTGACGTCCCATTGGAACGAGATCAATGAGCTCGTTCCAACAAGGGGTCACATGATATCATTTTGTTGTTTTTTTTTTAAATATATTTTTTTCAGTTACTTAATTTGTGTCTGAAGCGAGCGAATCCGGCCGATTCGTTAGGTAAAGGGCTAATGCCACAGCCGACTTTCAGGAAAGGCTTCCTGGCACATGGCAGAGGTTCTTTTGAAAATATCAGTTTCTATCCAATCTATGTTTCGTTACAAACAATTTAGTATATAATTTATTGGTATTTTTCCTTCTTTAGCATATTCAGTTTATAACCCCGATTGTCCACATGGGGGCACGATGACGCCGTGTACCAAGGCGTACTGCACATCGATGGTGCGCATGTCATCAACCAATCTAACCCTGCCTGTGCTGCTGCTGTGCGGAGTTACGATGTTGGGGAGCTGGCAGCTGCTCGTCGTTGCTCGGTGGTTCTCTCCGGGTACTCCGGCTTCCTCTACCCGTAAAACTGTCACGGTCATGATTAACCATTGTGCATCAGTATGCGACCTTAAACACCAAAAAATAAATACATTCAGTGTATCATAGGTTCCGTACTAAATATAACTATTCATTAATTTTAAGGTATTTCATAATTGTAATTTTCATCTCTTACAAATACTACAGCAAACATTCGGGAAGGGCTATCCGACAAATTGCGTTCAAAAGTTCTTCGAAAAATATCAATTTATATTTAAACTATGTTTCATTACAATTTGTTTTGTAATATATTGGGGTTATTTCTGTCTGTCATGTCGGACTATGCAGAACGTTGTCTGAAAGTTTGACCCTTTATGCCGCCACCTTGACATCTAATTCTGGTATTTTTTCTTTATGCAAACAGTCATGAAAACGGATTGAATGGGTTAAGATGTCGGTATACATAAACATGAAGAGAACCTGTTCGGCAGCCACAAATCCTGACAGAAATTTTCCGCCACATGCTATATGGCAATTAACGCTATTATTTTCAAGCTACAGTAAGCAAAACACTATTATGTTACGTATGTTACGTTGGGTTTTGTCTGACGATCCTTCTACCGTGGATACGCATACCTCTTGAATTGTAAAGAAAAGCAATAACCCGGATCATTAACGATTGCGACCCAAAAACATCAAGTATTTGGTGAAGAGACACAATTTAGAAAATGCGAGACGTATAGGCAACCACCACTACTTATTCCCAGTTCCTTATTGGACATTCGTTATCAACCGATTTTATCGGTTGATAACGAATGTCGGATAAAGAACTGGAGTGAGTAACTGCTGTCACGTCCACTAAGAAAATTACATCACGCATGCCACAATAAGTTTCTTCAAAACATGCATGTGAATCATTCTCACGCCAAGTTAACTGTTTCAATACCACAATCAGTTCCTAAAACAGATACAGCACACACAGCCCTACAACGATTCGAACTTTGATACGATCCGAAATCAACCCGATGATTCGATTCGATTCAACTCACGCTGATTCGAAAATTTACAAATCGTTGACATGTTCTCAAAATCGTACCTACTGTCTCCTCCTGAACACTTCTATCATCAGATCGTGTAGTACAGGGTTTAAGGGAGTTCCGCCTTTGAAACTACTTTCATTCCGTTCTGAAATATTCGGCTTTTTGACTGGCGTGCCCCCAAAAAGGGACCGCCGTTGAATACAATACTTGGTTGGCAATATTTACCGACGTGACAATTGTCACGTGCCCCAATATTTACGGACGTGACAATTGTCACGTGCCCCAATATTTACGGTTGTAAGAAGCTGCAATATTTACACATTTAAAAGCCGAGAGATTTGATTCGAGATTCGATGCGAAATTTGCTGCTTGATTCGATTCGGGCATCAATTCGACCCGAAGTTTGAGATTCACGACCCTCATTTCTCTCCTGTTTGAATGATAAATTAAGGCAACCGGAAACCGGAAAAAGGGTGTGTCACCACGTTTTGCTGACCGGACATTTTTTTTTATCTGCACTGAAGTCTTGATCGATTCGCTCGTACTCGTAATCATGTACTCCATGCATAACTAGCTCTTTCCAGTAACCATCAACTCCTCCTGTACTTCCTTACAAAGAAAAGATTTATACTTAGACGTCACACACACAGTTCAATCATACAAACGGAAGTCTGCAGTACACGATTCTCCAATTTAGCGAACGGTACGCACTAATGAAATTAACCCTTTGCACACGGGCGGCTCCTTTTCCAGCACAGGAACATGATACGCCAAAATTGTATTGAGTAGGATGACTGCTAAGTAAATGTATGGGGTAGACCAATCAATAGTTTCGACGTGCAGCCCCAAAGGCTACACGTTAAAAACCCAATAATGAATATGGCCTCTTCCAATTACTGCCATTGAACTGACATGGACGATACCAGCAGGGTTAAAAACGTTAATAAGAGATTTGGTAGCTCATACGTTACGACTGTTATTAGTTATCCTTGTGTCTTCCGGTGAATATGGAAATTTACACCGGATTGGAGACCCATTAGAGATGGGCGGTATTGGAATTTTGAGTTCGGTATCGGTTTCGGTATTTTTGTGTGGGCATACCGCGGTATCGGTTCGGTATTCGGTATGTGACTTTAGATTCACTGATAGTACCAAAGGGGAATCCATGTCCGAAAAAATACTGAATAAGTTGTTCTTGTATCATTCTATCACAGTGCTACACATGCCATTGTTGATGGGCTCAACATTGTCAATCTTTTGTCACCACAGATCTTATCTACAGTAATTTGGTGACTTGTTCTAAATACGCCTTAACTTTTCAAGCTCACTTAAGGCGTCTGTAATCATAGAATGTGTGTCCTGAAGATGTCATCTTTAGGTGGGCCTGATGACAGTAGTAAAATGATCTGGTCAGTGATTTCTAGCCAAGTCTTGGCTGCCTTAACAGGCAGCCAAGACTTGGCTAGAAATCACTGCTAAGCAACTGGACATGTACAGGTCGTAGACTATTGATAATTTAGTACAACTGCCCTGGTCCTTAAGGCTTAACAAAACTGAAAAATAAAATCAGTCACTTCTTTCATGAAAATGAACACTTCGACTGCTATCAATCCTCACCAAGGCCTTATAAATAGTGAATGCACAGGGAAAATTGAAAATACCGTTGGTTTCGGTATTCAAAGATTGGGTCGGTTCGGTTTTTCGGTGTCCCCATGATATCGGTATCGGTTCGGTTTTTCGGTATATTGCCCATCTCTAAGACCCATACATCCCGAGGTGCTGCCAAAGGGTGTATGAGTTCCCAGACCGGTGTAAATTCCCATACACCCCGGAAGACACATGGATAACTGATTTATTTATAAATCCTTTCGTTATGTGAACCCCACATCTAACAGAGCTTGCAAACCAACACCTCATAAAATCCGAAAAATAATAAAATGAATAGTCCCTACACGATACGTACGTATTTTTAACTTCAATAAAATTTTTATGTAATAATTTACTTCAAAATATTCAATTAACCATATTTTATTTTTATCAAAAATATAAATGAGCTAATAAATAAATTTTTATAATAATATAAATAAACAGGACTTGTTCTGCCTTCTTTCCAGTTATTGTGTATTCCTGTCTTTACCCAGTAGTTAACCACGGTGTAACAATTAAACAATACTGTGAACTAAATTTTTTTTTATTAGGGTTTAACGACACATTAACCACCTGCACACTGATGTCAAAATACCCAGATTTGAAGTAGCCATTTTCCCCATAATGCAACTGGGAATTTAACCAATTCAATCTTGTTTGACAGAGCCCATTGAGCTCTGTCCAACAAGATTGAATTGGTTAAATTTCTAGTTGCATTATGGGAAATATTTGCACCCTGAACTTTAGATATTTCGACATCAGTGGACAGGGTTAACAGCCAGGGTCACATCATGTCGGTGACAGTTTTACGGGTGGGGGAAGCCGGAGTACCCGGAGAGAACCGCCGAGCAACGAAGGGCAGCTGTCAGCTCTCCAACCTCGTAACTCTGAACTCTGCACCGCGGCACAGGCAGGGTTAGATTGGTTGAAGACATGCACACTATCAACGTGCAGTACGCCTTAGTCCACAGCGTCATCGTGCCCCCATGTAGGCAACCGGGATTAAGTGTCTTGCCCAAGGACACAACGCGGGAGCACGAACCTGTCGCTGAACTGTGGACTAAAAGTTACAACGTACCTCTCAACCAATCAAAAAGCCGTATTTCAATCCATTTGAAATAATATATGTATTTATCTAGAAATAAAATTTTGAACTCTAACCCCAACTAATATTTCAGACTACATCATCAACCCTTGATAATGAAGAGTTGAAATATTTTGTCAGTCGGAACCTGAGGCGTCACAGTCTGGACAAAACAAGGTCCACATCCCCGAACGGCTATCTCTGTGACAACACCGGACAAGCACCCACTCAACAGGGCTACCGAGGGCTAGGATGGGCCTCGGAGCAATGTGTAGAACGGGCGTTACAGGCCCTGAGAGCGCCGAAGGCGGGAAGCGACAAGCGGGGATCAGGAATTTTTAAAAAAAAATAGTGCTAGGAGAAGCATTCTCCTGTACTTTCTTGACAATATCAACTCAATTATTCCCGTACAATTCGGACACTTTATTATCTGTATTTCCGTGTGTATGATGCATTTTGCCTCAAAGATACTCGTGACCACCACGGCGCAGGAAAGACCGTGGAAAACCAACAAACTGGAAAAAGTGGATTTTTATATGAATGGAAGAACCTGGAGCCAATAGTATAAAAGAACTTTACAATTGTATTTTCTAGAATTGTATTTTCTACCTATTAAAATAACTGACTGAAATGAATCAGTAGCATTTTAGAAGATATGGCAATTTGCCAACTGGCAAATTGCCAGATCTTTGAAAATGCTAATAGTTCATTTTAATCCATTTAATGTCATAATTAGAAAATACAATTGTAAAAGTTTAATAGTATTGGCCCCTGGTTAGTAATGTGACTATGTACTCTTGCTACCTCCCTCCGCCAGCGCCGAAGGCCTGTACCTAAAGCCTTCCCGCCACTTTCAGCTTTTTAAAATACCAAACAGACCGGAGCAATTGGCACCTTGTTTCCCCCATCGGCGCTAGTGCCCCGCCTAGAGTACCTCGACCCTTTCGTACAGGGATGCTTCATTCCTAATAATTTCGAAATGCTTCCACCGCGGGTTATTGTGACTTTCACATTCCCTGGAGCATCCACTTATTATTTTGGAAAAAAAATAAAAATTCTTTCGAAATCAATATTTTTCAGGAAGATTTGAGAAGAGGTTTCAAGATAAACATGAATTGGTGCCGTATTTTCGAATATGTGGCAGTGATCGTTATAATAGTATCGGCCAGTGCAAAAGAGTTCGACGGTAAGTATGCACGTTGAGAATATTAATTGGTTCAGCCCCAGATAAGGAATATGGACTCTTCAAGTTGTTACCACTCGTAGAGGCTCGGTGGTGCTAAGGCATACTGTACGTTAGCACGCACTAACTCCACACAAGCAGCCAGCATTGGTTTAAGACAAGTGCACCATTTTGTTCCGAATATCTTAGTACAAAACACCACAGTGCTTCCACAGACAATTTCATATGGAGTTGTCTGTCTTGTTTACATGAAAAAAATGCCGTTGTCACTCAAAATAATCTTTTACTTAACCCCTTAGCTAACGAATCTACGCATCCGCCCGCGTAATATGCAAATTCAGCAGTTGAAAAAAAAAAATATTTTTCAACAAAATTCAACAGAACCATATCATGTCGAGCTCGTTCCATCGAGGGGTCATATGATATGGTTTTCTTGAAATTTTTTGAAAAATTTAAAAAAATGATATTTAAAATAATAAATTTTGATATCGTTTACAATGAGTAAAGGGTTAACGAATCAGCCGCATCCGCCAGCCTAATTTACAAATTAAGAATTTTAAAGAATATATTTTTTTCAAAATTTCAACAATACGATACACGATATTATTTTAATATTTTATTGTGATTTAATTTTTTTCAAATGTTTTAAAAAAAAAAAAAAACCAATAATTAAAATAAAACTGTGTGCGTTGGGTAAAGGGTTAACGCATGAGTGATGGGACAGTTGAAAACGTATTTCTGACGTTACTTCGTCGCTATTTTAAAATTTCAACTTGGTATGGCTTCATGTTTTACAATTTAGTTTAAACATTATTTATTTTAAGAGTACAAAATCATATAACAAAAATTGTTACATACATTGATGTGGATTCAGCAGGAAGCTATAAGCTTATACAAGACCGTTTCCACCCAGAACAAGATTACAAAGAGTTACCAATGTCAATGGAAGGTATGAGTGACTTTTGTCTTTAGTTTTAACAGTATTTGTGTACATTACACCAGAGTCAGTAGTCGAGCTCACATATCGCCGCCCGAGGGCCCCCGCCTTCCGTACATCAGATTAACCCCTTGCCAACGCGGTTAGAAAGCTGCACAAAAGAAGTCTTGAACCACTAGACATTTTTATTTTCTGTTCCAAAAACACAGCTCTTGACCCCCCCCCCCCCCCCACACACACACACACCCCCATTGGAGCGAGCTCACTCCAGCGGAGGGCCAGAAGCCGTGTGTCCGAGTCTAAAATTGGAAGATAATAAAATTTGAAAGGGAGCTTTTGTTAATAAGATCACCCGCTCTTGGCCATCTCGGGAAGTAGAGGCGGGGGCCACCGGAAAACGATATGTAAGAATGTTAAAAGTACAAGGTGAACAAAATAATATTTTACAATTTATACAATGTTCAGAGGCCTTGACAGTCCAGTTAATGTGACAGATTGAAGAACCAAAACATGTGAATGTTTGGTTCCTTGTAACCAAATTTGGTTCCCTTATCGGGACAAACTGAAGACCAGTGTTGGTTCCTGGAGAAACCAAAATTTCTCTATGTGTACAGCAATGAGAAATGGGCAAACTCAAAGTAGTGTCATCTTTCCTCGCTGCGCTCAAAACATCGGATACAGATTGTCTATCGTGTGGTATGGGTTCTTCAGTTTACAACGGGTACATTTTAACTTGCTCTGATTGATTTGCCCGAGAAATAATTTTCAATAATACTTCTTGAATCAATGACAAATCAAAGAAATTGAAATACATAGTTCACGCATGAACACACGGCAATGACGTTCTATTTGTAAATAAACAAAAAGAAGCACATGCCCATTTCTTTCACAATCGACATGGCGTTATTCGATAAATTGCCTGTGTAACTTAACCCTTTAAACTCGAACGCCCGTTTTTCCGGTACAGGAACATGATACGTCATAATTTCATAAAGTAGGATGGCTGTTGAGTGAATGATTGAGATCGACCAATTAATATTTTCAACGTGCAGCCCCTCGGCTGCACGTTGAAAATATTAATTGTTCTACCCCCAAATAATGAATATGAACTATTCTAATTGTTGCCGTTGAACTGACATGGAAGATACCACCTGGGTTCAAAGGATAAAACATTTTGTTGAAAGAATGGCAGGTGGTGGTTGTTTGAACAAGTCGTAATGTTTGGCGTGGAGTATGTTATTAGTGAGATGTGGAAAAAAGTACTGTACATTATATTCTTCGCTCACAGCATGTATTTTTAAAAAATATTCAGTCCGTCTAATTACTACATAGAACAAAATAGAAAATGACTATGCATAGAACTAAATAGAACCACATAGATACCGCAAGTAACAAATATAGATCTATATAGATGCCACATAGAACTTGAAAGTTGTAGGGCAAAATCACCTACAGACCCAGACCTCTCAACACAGACAAAACTCCTTATGGTTAAATTTCCCGATTGTCCACATGGCGGCACGATGACGCCGTGTGCTAAGGCGTACTGCACATCGATAGGACGCATGTCTTCAACCAGTCTAACCCTGCTTGTGCTGCAGTGCGGAGTTACGATGTTGGGGAGCTGGCAGCTGCTCGTCGTTGCTCGGTGGTTCTCTCCGGCCACTCCGGCTTCCTCCACCCGTAAAACTGTCACGGTCATGATTAGCCATTGTGCATAAGTATATGACCTTAAACACCAATAAATAAATAAATAAATTATGGTTAAATTTGAAAGTCGAGAGATGGACAAAAACCCAATGTTTATTTTTTCTTTTATATTCACTCAAATCTTCGTTTTCATTAAATTTTATTATTTCTCTTTTTAATTTATGTTTTTTATATTTATTATTATTACTTTTTTATTTCAATATAATATTATATTAGGAATTTATTTTGTTTTGTGCAGAGTAGAGGTGGGTGCCGTCGTGGGGCGGGGGTTTTCAATGAAATGTTCTCGAGTTTCATTTTTTCGACAGGTGAGAGTCTAATGTGCCAGTGCCGTCGTTGGAGGAGGTCATGACACTGTTGAAATTCTCTGTATTTATGATCACAGTACCGGTACTGTGAGTTTCAAAATGTACTCTGTTTTTTTTTTTTTATATATTTCTATGTAGTTTTGCGTAGTTCTATGCGGCGTTATTAATAATTAGACACACCCATTTTGAAAATGAAGGGAAAAACACAAACATGGTGCAGTCATAAGCTACCATTCTCCCCCAAACACACCATCGCATTACTCCATTGAGGAAGTGCACCTGACAGAAGGTAGAGTTAAAACTAGCAGTCCTGTCATGAACAGTGCGCTTATCTAGGCTTAATTGCGCATAGGAATTGCGCACAATTGCCATATTGAATGGCATCCAAAGCGCGGCATGTTCTCCTGGTTACTCATAGCAAACACAGACAATGTTTCTGCCAACGGACCTCCGGGTTACCTAGAAGTCCATTGGCTGAAACATTGCTTGTGCACAGGCCATATCTACAGAATTTGATAGCCTTACTATGGTTATAACGCGCTGATTGACGTGCAGCTCGACGTGCTATTTGTGCGCATTTCATGACATGACTTCAAGTTCTAGTGGTAGGTATTGATTCTTTCACCCAAACATAGAAATAGATTTCTGATGAAGAATAGCGTATTTTTGTAAAATTCACTTTACTTTCTCTTCTTAATTTCAGGAGTGGGTGTACGTTTATAATATGCAAATATATGCAAATTGCAGTGTGCAAAATTTAAAAAATGACTCTAACCGACTGACGGTTCACGTGGTTTGGGATTGGCTAACCGAATTTCGGCTACGTAAAAATTCTTGGGGAAACTGCCTCTTTATCATTAACAAGTATTTATATATTGCGTGGAATTGAAATATATAGTACGTGGAGAGTGTATTATCACTAAATCACCCACAGAGTGGAGATTCCACCCAAGCAATAATTGCAAATTTGTTGCAAAGCATAACAAGCACAGGCAAAGTTTCAACCAATGGACCTCCGGGTTAAACCCGGAGGTCCATTGGCTGAAACATTGCTTGTGTTTTTTTGTCGATATGTACAAAATTTGAAAGTTATACCTTGGGTGATAACTCCACTCCGCGGGTGATTTAGTTACAATCCACTCTCCACGTACTGTATATAGCCTCTCAAGGCAAAAGTCTGAAAATCTATCAAGACACAAGAGAGGCCAATTAACTGGTAGAGTGCTAGAAGCCCATATTTGGGCTTTAATCTGAACTGCAGGTACCTAAAGTTAAAAGGCTTTATATTCTGTGGATGTCCTTCATATTATCTTGGAAGAAAAATTACTTCATCTCCATTGATTTGCATTGTTACAATTTATAGACACTCTCCCATAAATTGTAACAAGGCAAAAACGTGTGAGAAATCTTGAACCTCAGAAAAAATTAATACTCTACCAGTTAAGTAACTCAGACTTTACAATCGAAGATGCAATATTTGGCTAACTGGTCATCCGTTCGCGTGGATTAAAATTTGCGTAACCACCACGCGAACGAAACGAGCGTTCTCGTCAAATTTTGCACACTGAAATTGTACGTACAGATCACAATAACTTCTCTTCTTTTTAATTAATGGAAAGCTCTCTGGAGGAGAGCTTTCCAATAAATGATAACAAGCAAGAATTTGGTGTCGATAAAGTCCATTGGCTGAAACATTGCTTCTGCACAGGCCATATGTACAGAATTTGATAGCTTTACGATGGCCATAACGCGTACATTAACGCGCAGATCAACGTGCTATTTGTGCGCATTTCATGACAGGACCTCTAGTTTTAACTGTACCTGTATGTGTCAAACATGCAAATTGAGCTTGTTAACGACCAGGCTACTCACTTGCAGACCGGCGAAGGACGTTTGCCCAAACTGATAGGACATTTGCGCAAAAAGGATATGATTTTCTTCGCAAATGTCCTGTAAAGAACACAGGCAAATTTGCGCAAATGTCCTTCGCTCATTTTCAATTACATTGCGTTTTTAGATGGGTTCATTATTTACTCAACCCAGTTGATTTGGGTTGATTTTTAATCCAGCTGAGTGTAGAGATAAATCAAACGGAGGAATATTCGGTCACATCTCAAAAGTGTGTGAACAAACTTCCTGCTAGTTCGCAGCGAGATTACAATGACGAGATAGCAAAGATAATGTTTGCCTAAACTCTTTTCTCTTCCTCCCCTGCCTCTCTCTTGCACAACCATTTCTGCTAACGGATAGTGGCACATGCTCCCACACCCATGTTCCCCGGTAGCCACGTACCTGGCAGTGCACCTTTAATTGTGCGTGCATCTGTGATGGTGGCATCTATTGTTGGTTGTCCGTCAATTTTACAAAATAAATATAACATTCGATATACTGTTGACTGAAGGTTAAGGCATAGTAATGTGCATGAGTAATTCTGATACGTTAAAAATTAATTGCCTGTTTACAACGTGACCATGGGTTTCTTTTTAAATGGAGTGGATTTGTAGAGAACAGGGAGTTTATAAAATTTACATTTCAAAATGCAAGTAAATTTCCCGGCGCAAGGTTTTACATCACACAAAAAAAAAAATAAAAAATAAATAAAAAAATTATGCACTCTTTATTGAAAAAAACCCTTCAAATGACCTAAATAGTCTTTCAATTCGAGTTATTTTTTATGAATATGCAGCTAAGTGTCTAATCTATTTTGGCCTGCAAGGTGAAAGCTTACGAATTTGGATGACTCAGCTGTTTCTATAACACCCATTCGAGTAACCCATTGAAGCCGTTCGGGCACGTATCCCGGATTCTATAATGGGGGCGGGGTAGCAAGTTTTTGGAGGGGTAAAGATGATATTTGAAAGGGGCGTTGCGTGGGGTTCCGGGGGATCTCCCATAGTCCTAAATAGGACTACCGGTCGTTGCACTTCCTCCCACTTCCTAGAAGGGAAGTGGGAGGGAGGGCAACGCCCAAAGGGTCCTGGATTAGGACAAGCCCCCTCCTCCATTCACCCCGAGAAGATTTTGCAAAATTTAGCGCTCGAAAAGCGAATCTGAGGCATTTGTATAGCCTGTGTCGCCCCTATATTGGAGACCATTTTGGGGCCCTATGTTGTGTGAAAGTTGCATTCGGCCTATGTTTTAGGGGGCAGTAAAAAGTTTGGGGAGGGCAAGGCCTCTCTACCCCCCCCCCCCCGTAGCTACCCCACTGAAGCCGTTTCGGATAAATTTTCGCCAAGAAGAAAATTCTGAAACGCGGCGATGGACGACACATTAAAGAACGTTTTGTATGGAGGATACGTGGTAATTAAAGGGACAGTAAGCCGTTCAATTGAAAAAATATTGAATCTCATATTTTACTTGAAAGAGCATGTGAAAAAACATTCTATACAGAGTATGCAGAGTGTAAGACATCAGAAGCAACTCACGATTACTTAAATTTGTAATTTAAAAAAACCCCAAAAAACGAATTAATGCAGACCAGTCTTTAGAAGATACAACATTACGACGACATAAAAGGAGTTGCCCGAAAGTGATCGGGGGATTCCCAGCAGATAAACACGTACCGTGACACACTATATGGTCTCTCATTCAGATGAGCATACCGCGGTGGTCACTGCCCTGTCCATTTCATGTACTTCAGTCATCTTCCAACCCGAAGGCTGGCCTTCGGGGTGGAAGATGCTTGAAGTAGAAGAAACGGACCGAAGCTACCCAAGGTGGAATTCTTTGGCCAAATGTTGTACGAATTTCCAAATAATATTTTAGAGGAGTGCCTGAATTTTGACACGTTTGTTTGCGTCCATTTAACGCATTGTGTAATCGCGCAACAGGTCTATGGAAAAAACAGTGGAGGGGTCCATATCCGCTGTACCTCCCCCTGGTTCCGTCGCCTCTGTGTGCTATAAATAGAACATGCGAATAAAAACTTCACCTTTGCCCTTTTGAGAAAGCAAATACAAATAAAATACCAAAAATAACAGTGCAGATTGTGTTATCCCGGACATTTCCGCGGTGATTAGTTTAAACAATATTTTATTTTGATAAGAAGTACACTCTGAAAAACCAATACATTTTGGTATTCCAGGATACCACCAGTATAAGAGATACCCAAACCACCGATTACGGGTAGCCCCCCCCCCCTACACTCCCCCTATATTTCGCGCGTATAATACCAAATGGATATTTGTGAAATACTTAACTATTGACAAACAGTAGTTACGCCCCACGCATATCCAGCACGAGAGCAGCTTGGCCGCCAAGCGCTCACGTCGTCTGTATCAACAATGGCGGTTTCGGTCGATGCCTGAGAGTTTGAAAACGTGACTGAATAGCTCATAGAGAGCTGGTTGGATGACTTTGTGCAAACTGAATTTGATTTATGTGTTGCAGTGCAAGGCTTTAATATCTGTTGAAGGATATTAAACGAACTACATAACTCCATTTTCCTTCTTTCATTTTTTTCATAGCAACATGATTTGTGGTGTTATCTACACAATAAATGTAAGCCTATCTAGGCCCATAAGAGAGGCTAGTACTTCTGCAGGTTTTCATACTTCAGTCTGGTTCTTTGGATATCTCCATGCAGCAATATCTGAGCCTACCCCTCCCATGTATATGTTGAGTACATGAAAAGGATGGAAGGGGAGGAGGGAGGGGGGGGGGGGGTATCTAAGTACCAAACTTTTGGTTTCTTGGAGTACCATAGTATAGTACATGAGTTGAGTTCTCCAGAGAACCACAATAAAGTACCAAACTTTTGGTTTTCTAGAGAACCAAAACGAAGTACCATACAGTTTGGGTTCCTCAAAGTACCGTTAGAGTTTGGTTTCTTGATGTACCAGCAATGTTTTGGGTTCCCGGAGTAGCATAATGTGGTACCTCACACGGGACAAGTTGAGGACCACATTTAGTATCACAGAGTACCTAGAGGTTTTAGAGTGTATGAATATAGTGCAAAAAGGTGCATTGAGAATAGTGTACAACAATGTAATCTGTTCAGGTTCTTGCAATAATAATTGGGTGTTATCAGTCCCTTTCCATACCCTCGAGTATTAAAATGTTAAAACACGGAATCCCATTTTACGGAGTCGGATAGGAATCCCAATTATGGAATCCTTTTGTCAGTGTCAGAATTCCTTTTTGGAAAACGTGTGTGGCGAAAGAATCCCTCTTTTCTGAAATGAGTCGAAGAGTCGTATGTGCGAGTCCCTCGAACGAGCCATTGCTCTGTGGCTCATTTGCTCGATGGGAGTCGGGTCGTTCGAGCAGTATGAGCGAGTCACTCGACCAAGCAATTGCGCAAAAGCTCATTTGCTCGATGGGCTTCGAGTCGTTCGAGCAATATATGCGAGTCACTCGACCGAGCAATTGCTCTAAATCCCATTTTCTCGATGGGGTTCGAGTCGTTCGAGGAATGACTTTTCAGTAAATGCTCGATGGCTTATTAGGGGAATTTGGGATGGGTATGTCCTGGGGTGGCCTAGAAGGCTGGGCCAAACAAGTAATAGTATCCTTATGCAAGTATCCTATAAAAGGTATCCTCAAATAATAATACAGTACCAGGCCACAGGTATCCTCATATACCGAAATGAGTCGAAGAGCAGTATCTGCGAGTCACTCGAACGAGCAATTGCTCTATGGCTCATTTGCTCGATGGGCTTCGAGTCGTTCGTGTAGTATGTGCGAGTCACTCGACCGAACAATTGCTCTAAATCTCATTTGCTCGATGGGCTTCGAGTCGTTCGAGCAATGAGTTTTCAGTAACTGCTCGATGACTTATGGAGGGAATTTGGGATAGGTATGTCCTGGGGTGGCCTAGAAGGTTGAGCCAAGCAAGTAATAGTAGCCTTATGTAAGTATGCTATAAAAGGTATCCTCAAATAATAATACAGTACCAGGCCATAGGTGTCCTCAAATACCGAAATGAGTCGAAGAGCGGTATGTGCGAGTCACTTGAACGAGCAATGGCTCTATGATTCATTTGCTCGATAGGCCTCGAGTCGTTCGAGCAGCATGTGCGAGTCACTCGATCAAGCAATTACTCTAAAGCTCATTTGCTGGATGGTCTTCGAGCCGTTCGTGTAGTATGTGCGAGTCACTCGACCGAGCAATTGCTCTAAATCTCATTTGCTCGATGGGCTTCAAGTCGTTCGAGCAATGAGTTTTCAGTAACTGCTCGATGGCTGATGGAGGGAATTTGGGATAGGTATGTCCTGGCTGGGGTGGCCTAGAAGGTGGAGCTAAACAGATAATTGTAAACTTATGTAAGTATCCTATAAAAGGTATCCTCAAATAATAATACAGTACCAAGCCATAGGTATCCTCAAATACCGAAATGAGTCGAAAAGCAGCATATGCGAGTCACTCGATCGAGTAATTGCTCTAAAGCTCAAATAGCACGTCGATCTGCGCGTTAATCTACGCGTTAATCTACGCGTTATGTCCATAATAATGCTATCAAATTCTGTACATATGGCCTGTGCACAAGCAATGTTTCAGCCAATGGACCTCCGGGTAACCCGGAGGTCCATTAGTAGAAACATTGCCTGTATTTGCTCTGAGTAACCAGGGGAACCTTCCATGTTATTGATGCAATTCGATATGGCAATTGCGCGCAATTCCTACGCGCAATTAAGCCGAGATAAGCGCACAGTTCGTGACGGGACTTCTAGTTTATACTTTTATATTAATGGACAGGATAGTGGACACCGTATTATTTTTCACGATGTTGATATAATAAACAAACAAATGTTACAGAACATCAACAGATGGTGAAATCGCCGTTTTGTTGAATGGGTTTAAACAGAGATTACTGGTCAAACGTTCAAACTGGTTGGGGAAAAAAATGTTAAAAGTCAGCTTCTGTATTTTTATACTACTCTGCAGGAAATGGGGGTTACATTGGGCAAACTGATTTAACACTGAAAAATCCCACAGACAGTTTTTTCGCCAGAGTGCCATCTTTTCGTCTGTACTCTGGCGAACTAGCGAATTAATGTCTATGGGAATTTTCAGTGGTACATCAGTTCGCCCAATGTACCCCGCATAAATTTTTCAACAAATTCAAAAACTCTTTGGGAGTTTTCAGTGTTAATTTAGTCGCTAACATTTCAGAATTTCAATTTTTATCTGAAATTCCCATACACTTAGTGCTAAATTTACTGACAACTTTAGAATAATAAAGGGAGCTGACATTCCTGTTAAACTCTTCCAATGACAAAAATAATTGTCCGCCTGTCACAACGCAGTGGAAGTCTGTCATGAGGTCAGTTTGTGAGTGGGTTACTGTTTTCTGTTCCTTAAGTTCTTGCGAACTTGTTCTGTACGCTTAACCATTGTGCTTAACTCTGTGACCTTGAACACCGAGAAATAAATAAAAAAAATATTTACATGTACTTCAGCCATTCTTATCCGCTCATCCTTGGAAATCGTTGACCACGAAGCTTTCATAACATAATGTTATTAATTTGAGAATTTTTAATGAGTCATATTTGTTGAAGTTACCATGGAATGAATTAGACAGGTTCGTGTATAACATTTGGACAAAACACCTGTCATGATCCATAGAATAATTGATAATGTCATAATTAATAATGTCAGTTAAATTTAAAAGTTAATTTTATTAACATTACAATATGAATGAAAGTTCTTTTCAAGTGATTATGCCTTAAAAAATACTCCAAGGTCGTATACAATACATACGCAGAACGACATGCGATCTCATGTTTTAACCTTCCGCACTAGCACTCGTGCCATATCGATTAACCCATTCACACGCGTTGTCGTTCTGTGTTTATTACACACCTTCACGTCTATAAAAACAATTATTAAAAGGACACTCAGCAATTCATTTGGCAACTATCACCAAAAAGAATACAGTTTGTCGCCAATCAGATTTGCGAAGGGGAACCCGCGTTACTATTTCGTCCCATGAGTTCCAATGTGTTTTATGTCTTCCAGTAGGGGACGATTTTTATCTATCGCTAGCGATTCAAATTGTAATTGCGGTGCACGATTTGTAGAAAATTCCAGTGAAATTTCGCTTCTATTTAAAAATAGTCCGTCAACGATTTCCGTTCCGCACATATGTGCGGAACAGAGTTTCATTTTCCGCGTGGTTTAGTGTTGCTGTAGATGGGGGATTACATATAACAGACGTGTAATAAATAATTCTGGCAGAAATTAAACCTTTACCCAACGAATCGCCAGCACCCGCCTGCGTAATATGCAAATTCAGCAGTTGAAAAAATATTATTTTTCAAAAAATTTCAACAAAACCATATCATGTGACCCCTCGTTGGAACGAGCTCGTCGAGCTCGTTCCAACGAGGGGTCACATGATATGGTTTTGTTGTAATTTTTTGAAAAATGTTAAAAAATGATATTTAATTCTAATTACCCAATTCGGGGCACGGCTTCGCGGTGTGCTTCGGCATACTGCACGTCGAATATTTCTATAGTTACTCGCCACTGCTCGGTTGTTCGCTCCTGTATTCCAGCTCCCTCCACCCTTTACCTAACATAATGTTCATAACCGGTCACAGACCGAAGCTAGGAACCACTTATTTTCCGGCATTATGACCGAGTCGTTGACCGTCGGTACGAACTTGTTACCAAACTCAACATCCTTCTTTTACCCAGTTGCGTAACTCAAAAGGCAGATGGTACATGCAAACAAAATTCTTGAATAACTAATTTTTTCATTTTTTGCGTCAAAAACATAGCTTATAACCCCTCATTGGACGGGGCTCAGTGAGAATCATAATCTATGTTTTGAAAAATATAATGAAAACTAAATGGTGATTTTTGAGAATAGTGCCTTCCGGTTTTGGTCGTTACGCTGGGTAAAAGGTTACAACAATAATAAGCGAAACAGATCGGAAATGTTCGTTTATTATTATTATTTAAAAAAATTATCTTTAATATAATAATAATACTCTTTTTTCATGTACATGACTACCCATTCGATTGTGATATACACTTACAGTACAAGTCAAAATAAGTTGTAGGATAACCACTATAAACTATGTATCTTTCTCTTCCTACACTGATAAGACCAGAACTGGCATCATTTTCTGGAAAGCTCTCACTGAGGGATTATTTTCATGGAGTTTGAAAGTGTCCTTGAAAGTCTATAGAATTCTACTAAATTTTGTTTTCTTCCTCATATTAAGGTAACACTTTGACATAGCTGTCGTTTCTATTGTGGTCTTGGCTGCCAATACAGGCAGCCAAGACTTCACTAGAAGCTACTGTCAAGGTACTGTATTTTTCATGAACAAGATCGCCAAAGGCCAGCATGTTATAATATTTGTTCAACGTGTATGTGATAGATAAGAAACTCACCACAATTGAAATTAGGCCCTGCTAGGCCATTGAGTGTTAAACCCTTGTGAAGAAAAAAAAGTATGAGGCTTCATTTTAACTATGGAATATCCACTGGTTGCGCTGACAAGGGCATAACAGTTTCCCCAAACACTAAATTATTTAAGAAGTGAATACTAATTCTCGCAGTAATGGTGATTTATTTTTTTATTGGGGCTTAACGGCACTTTCGACAGCCAGGTCACCTCGTGTCGGACAGTGTTACGGGTGGAGGAGACTGGAGTACCCTGAGAGAACCACCGAGAAACGGCGAGAAACTGTCAGACTCCCAAATATACTAACTCCACACAAGCAGGGTCAGCATTGGCTGAAGACAAGTGCACCATCGACGTGCAGTAGGACTTAGTACATAACGCCACCGTGCCCCCACGTTGGCAACTGGGATGAAGTGTCTTGCCCAAGTACACAACGCGGTTGGCACAGGTGGGATGCGATCCGAGCGCCTCTCGGCTTGCAGCCTGCATCTCTACCTACTGAGCCACCGCGCGCGGTTTCCGAGAAGCAAAACTGATGACCGCAAATTGGGACAAATGTTAATGCCAGAGCAGCTAGGTATACTGCAAGTGTGTTTCAAAGAAAAATACTACTAAGTTTGTTTACTCTTATGTTTTTAATATTTCACAGATTACAAGAGTCATGAATGTATCAGAGAATGTGTGGCCGGAGTGAAAAAAACATGTGAATACGATTTTACACTGGAATACTATTTTGTATTAAATAAGGCGTGCTTCGACTGCCCTTTTAATAAGACTGACTGTTACCGTCCACACTGTGTAGCATCTGATGGTACATCTAGGGGGTTAGTGACAGTAAACAGAATGATGCCAGGTCCTTCCATACACGTGAGTTAACTTTTTCATCACCTTACATAATACAATACCCGAATGGCCGAAAATGATCGTGCTACGGTGCACCCACGCTGCGATACGATACTTATTGCTTAAAATTCATGCGAGAATCAGAAGAGATTCCCGCAAATGATTCTCGTAAAGAAAAACATTAAGAATCAACTTTGATTTTCGCAAAAGCGTTCATATTTGATTCTTGTGAAGGTGTCATCAAAAAGCACAAAGAATTCTTATTTTCTGCTCACTGACATTCAGGTAACAAAAGTTCACTCCGCAGTTGTGTCTTGTGAAGTCTTGAATGTCTACAAAGGTAGCCAAGACTTCAATAAACTCCACTGCCAAGTATTGTAACTCTCATAAGCAAGACCACAAAAGCCAGAGTGTTGGAACATGAGTTCTACATGTATATATGACACGAAAGCTACCAAAATTTGAACTAGACCTTTAAGAGTAGAACACTAATAAATATATAAATACAATGTTTTTTTTTACTATGGAATATATACTGGTTACATTCAGAAGTGTATAACAGTACTCTCAAATTACACATTATCTAACGGTCTAACGACTGAAAATTGGCTCTCGCTACAATTACTACTACCACTACCACAACCACAACCACAACCACCCTACTACTACTACTACTACTACTACTACTGCTGCTGCTGCTAATACTACTATTACTACTGCTGCTATTACTACAACTACTACTACTACTACTACTACTACTGGGGCGCGGTGGCTCAGTTGGTAGAGGTGCAGGCTGCAAGCCGAGAGGTCCTCGGTTCGAATCCCACCTGCGGCAACCGTGTTGTGTCCTTGGGCAAGACACTTCACCCCGATTGCCTACATGGGGGCACGATGACGCTGTGTACTGAGGCGTACTGCACGTCGATGGTGCGCATGTCTTCAACCAATCTAACCCTGCCTGTGCTGCGGTGCAGAGTTCAGAGTTACGATGTTGGAGAGCTGACAGCTGCTCGTCGTTGCTCGGTGGTTCTCTCCGGGTACTCCGGCTTCCTCCACCCGTAAAACTGTCACGGTCACGATTAGCCATTGTGCATAAGTATGTGACCTTAAAACACCAATAAATAAATACTACTACTACTACTGCTGCTGCTGATGCTAATACTACTATTACTACTGCTGCTATTACTACAACTACTACTACTACTACTACCACAACCTCCCCTACACTACTTCTACAACTACTACTACTACTACAGCTTATACTACTACTACTACTACTACTACCCCTAATACTACTACCACTACTACTACTACTACTACTACTACTACTACTACACTACTACTACTACTACTACTACTACTACAACCTCCACTACAACCTCCCCTACTACTACTACTACTACTACTACTACTACTAAAACAAACTGTCCTTCTGTAAATGGCAGGATTTTTTTCACCAATGATTTCTTGAGTTACATTTAGTTAAATTTTTCAGCAAATCTAGTCATGGCTGCTTCACAGCAGCCATGACTAGATTTGATAAAAAAATATTTTGGAAACAATCAGCGGGTTAACGGTTAACGAATTCATCTAATATATAAATGCGAATGTCTCTCTCTATCTCTCTATCTTTGTTCCGGGTAAACTCCTCCGTTTCTCGACCGATCGATCTCAAATTTTCTACAATTCGTCCCTGCGAGTAACATGAGATGGGTGCCTTGACCTTGAAATTTATGACCTTGGCCTTTTATTTCGAAAACGGCTGGGCCGATCGGGCTAAAATTTCATATGTGCGGGTATATTGACCCATCGATCATTTTGACTTTATCGGGGTTCCCGTGCGGGGTGACCTTGACCTTTTATTTCTAAAACGGCTGGGCCGATCGGGCTAAAATTTCATATGTGCGGGAATATTGACCCATAGATGATTTTGACTTTATCGGGGTGCCCGTGCGGGGTGACCTTGACCTTGAAATTGGTAACCAGCTTCTCCTGTGCATCGCCGGGTATCACCCGCTAGTATCTAATAAAACGGATGTACATTCTTTTAAATGGAAGTGGGCATAGGCCCGAAAATGTCGAAACTCTGAGCTTCGTTTCGAGCCGAATCGAATCATCGCCGCGATTTCGAACCGAATAGAATCTCGAACCGTTCGTAGATCCCTAAGCACAGGTGCACTAATCGAATCCACCCCCAAAGGAATCATACACCACCCGTCTAATTCTGTTTTCAATTCGACGCCGTTATGCACTATTTGTTTACCCACATTTCATGGAGTTTGGGCGCAGTCTATCGTCGATGTTATGTGCTGGTAAATATGTACATATATTCTTTCGTGCTTCGGTTATAGATTTTCTAATCAATGAGTATTTAATTCCCTTTCAAAACATGAATATATTAACAGAATATCTGGAACTATGCGTCTTAATCGTAATGAGTATTCATTCATCGTTATTTAGTAAACAAACGTGTCTTTTAGTATTGGTGGGGTCAATTCAGATTAGACCAAATCAAGTCTCAATTCAGAAACATTTCTTGCGTTGATTCAAAGAAACTGACTGTTTATCATATTTTTAGATTCAAACGTCTGTTCGAAATCGAATCGAACCTCGAATCGAATCGAATCGAATCAGAAGCGCCTTGAAGATGACCGATGAGGATTGGGGGTGCTATAAACTTGATTTGTTCCGACAGTGATAGCTCAAGTCCCGACTGATAAAATAATCCAACTACATCGAAGGCATGCCTTGATGATTTAGTTGGAATATTACTCTCTCGGGACTGTAATTCACCGTCGACATTGCTTTCAGGGATGTGGCTAGAGGGTTTCAGCTGGGGGTGCCACCGGTGTAATTTCCAACTGTGAGTGGTTTCGATAGGTGGTTGCACTGCAGCGCTGGATGATATCTTTTAACCCTTTACCCAATAAATCTCTCGCATCCGCCCACGTAATATGCAAATACAGCTGCTGAAAAAATATTATTTTTCGAAAAATGTCAACAAAACCATATCATGTGACCCCTTTTTGGAACGAGCTCGTCGAGCTCGTTCCAAAGAGGGGTCACATGATATGGTTTTGTTGAAATCTTTAAAAAAAATTTAAAAAAATGATATTTAAAATAATGAATTTTGAAATCGTCTGCGTTGGGTAAAGGGTTATGAACCCTTCTGAAAATTTTCACTAGTCCTTAAACGGAAAAAGCATCATTTATAATGTGTCTGGGTCAGAAAATTTACCAGATTGATGTCAGAGTCGAAATTTTGAGGCCATGTCAATTTTAGAGTAGGAAATTTGAAACTCAAGTTTCCAATTGGAAATAAAAGATCAAAATTTCTCATTATTAGTTGGAATTTTAATATTTTTCATGAACAATGTTAATTTATTGAAGTTCCAACTATTTGATTTTTGACCTCGGAATTTCCAACTGTTGACGAAAAATACTCCTAGCTGGGGGAGAGGGGGGGGGGGGGGTGAGGCATCTCCTGTCGCCACATCCCTGATTGCTTTTAAACTTTAAATTGGCATTTAACAGTAGTAGGTAGGGCTGTCACGATTTTTCAATTTAGGAATCGATTAATCGTCGCAAATAATCGATTAATCGTACCAAGACGACCCCCACCCATTCTCCCTCTCTTTGAAGTCAATAAAAATGAAGTTCAAGTCAGCTGACCTACCTCAAGTAAACAACGAATACGATCAACTTTTAGGTACATTCAAAGCTTTGATGTTCTGAACTTTTGAACCGTCAGTGTAATAATCAAGACCGGTCGGCAGTTGCGATCTTCGCAACTGCCGACCGGTCTTGATTATTACACTGACGGTTCAGAGATTCAGAACATCAAAGCTTTGATGAATGTACCTGGAAGACAAATGCTTCCAACAACTTCTTGGGGGTTTAACATCGATGTTCTTAACTCAATACCTTTAGAAACAATAGTTTGTTCATCAAATTTTCCTTTAATTATTAAACATCTAAAACGGGATACAATTTACCGATTATTCGACAACGAAAAGTACTAATCGATTTCGCCGTGATCGATCAACAATCGATTAATCGATTGATCGTGACAGCCCTAGTAGTAGGGAATAGTGATACTGGAATTGGCTTGGTTAGTGGCATGCGTTCAGATGTTATTTATATTAATGTAACGGAAGTTACACTCAGTCTTTTATATCAACATTATTTATGTACAATTTCCATCTCAACTATACGTTTTGTAAGACGACGGAGAGGACCGACACCAAGCTATATACGTTGAAGATTCGAAAGGAAACCAATCGAGCAGCCGATTTCGAATCGAATCGAATACCAACTATTATTAGGAAAACGAATCGAAGCTTCGCAGGGCCCTGGAAGCGAACCAACTAGGTTCGCTTTTCTGGCCAATTAAAGTATTTCAGAAGAGTGAATATAAAATAGCAATGGTCTGTTTAAGGGACAGACTGGTTCCAGACCATAACAGCGTCGAATGTCTGACAGAATTTGACTGACAGCTTGAGGACTTGCTTGTGTATATCTAATTTTCTCCGCAGATTTCTGTCATTGCTGGGTGTTTTACATAACGAGTTAGAATAGCGTAGTCATATTTCTCGAGAGCCGTAGGCTCGAGCAAAATATGATTACGCCATTCCAACAAGTTATGTAACACATCCACCGATTCAAACACACATCGCGTTCTGTGTTTATTACACAACCCATGCATTAAAATTTATTTAAATAAACAAATTTTAATTCCGATGTTTAAATCCAAAGGTGAAGAATCTGTTTGTTTTGACTGAAGCTGTACTGATCAAATGGATCGATAAAAAAACAAAACAACCTTTTCACAACCTACGGCAGCGTATCAGAGCCATTTCGTTTTTTGCGTAACTTATGTTAAATAGTAATTACAATATAGCTTAAATTGTAATTACAACTTAATAAATTGTAATTACAACTTAATAAATTGTAATTACAACTTAGCTTAAATTGTAATTACAATATAGCTTAAATTGTAATTACAATATAGCTTAAATTATAATTACAACTTATTAAATTGTAATTACAACTTAGCTTAAATTGTAATTACAATATAGCTTACATTGTAATTACAATATAGCTTAAATTGTAAATACAGCTTATTTATATTGTAAATACGACTTAGCTAAATTGTAATAACAACTTAATAAATTGTAATTACAATATAGCTTAAATTGTAATTACAATATAGCTTAAATTGTAATTATAACTTATTTATATTGTAATTACAACTTAGCTAAATTGTAATTACAACTTAATAAATTGTAATTACAACTTAGCTTAAATTGTAATTACAATATAGCTTAAATTGTAATTACAACTTAATAAATTATAATTACAACTTAATAAATTGTAATTACAACTTAATAAATTGTAATTACAACTTAGCTTACATTGTAATTACAATTTAAGCTATATTGTAATTACAATTTAAGCTAAGTTGTAATTACAATTTATTAAGTTATAATTACAATTTATTAAGTTGTACAATTTAAGCTAACTTGTAATTACAATTTATTAAGTTGTAATTAATCTAAGTTGTAATTACAATTTATTAAGTTGTAATTACAATTTATTAAGTTGTAATTACAGTTTAGCTAAATTGTAATTACAATTTAACATAAGTTACGCAAAAAACCCGAAATGGCGCTAATACGCTGCCGTACTAATACGCTGCCATAAGAACCAGTGTTTGTTGAAATTCGTATCGCTGTTTCTCTTCGGCTGCTGCCCATTCACGCCTAACCATATGGCGGCTATTACTGTTAGTAAAAGCATAAGTACAAATTTGTGCAGATTTGCAAAACAGCTGGGAGAAACATTTTTAAAAGAAGTTCGAAGCATGTCAAGATGTACGAAGATTTAGCGAAATAAAGTTGACGAATTTAGATATAACGGATCCACAAAACGAGACGGCCACGGGACTTGGTTAATGTTCTGATGGAAATAACTGTTTTTTTTACATATTTTTTAAATATTATCTCATTTTTGGTTAACTAATTTTTTTTTGAACCGACTTTATTTTGCTTTGGACGTTTTCATTTTCACACTATGCGACAGACTGTCGATAATTGTATAGTGAAATTTGGAAACTTTTCGTGGCGTAACAAATGACTCAATGAGAAAGGAACTAATTTGAACGGCGCTGGGAAAATCGTTCCGGCTTGTACATCACCCAAATACAAAGGTTAAAAGTTGAATGGATGTGTAATAAAGAATCGTTACGTGCTGATGGACCCGTGGCGATACTTTGAAGCGCAGTTTCATATTTTCGACCCCCTTTCTACACCACCCGCCGTATCATAGCCAGAATCTTATCTAGCTATCGTACGGGTTTGCACTGCATCGGCAATAATTTGCATCATTCCTGTTCATATGAAACACTCATGTAATACCATGCTACTCTATAAGCGATTGCGTGTACTATCATACCACGTGCTCGACCATTCGATCACTGTGTAGGGCGACTTGCTTTTATAGTACCGATTAAAGATTCATCAAATTGTTAAGTACCAATTCGGAAACAAATTTGCTGGCCGATTCGAAATCAAATCAAAGCCATAGACTCTTCTCGTTAGGCATCGGGGCTCGATATAAACAATACTTGTAACATCTTGTCTTGTTTCTACAGGTTTGTGAAGGAGATACAATCATTGTCAACGTAATGAACAAAATGTCGGGCGGGGAAGGTGCTGCAATCCACTGGCATGGAATATTTCAACGAAAGTCTCAACATATGGACGGCGTTGCTATGGTAACTCAGTGTCCGATTCCTGCTCACGCATCATTCCAGTATAGGTATCTTCATAATATCATTTCTCTTTTTAAAATTCACTCTCTTCTCTTCATACATAACAGTATTATTAATCGTTTACCCAATCAGTATAGCACTGGCAAAAAATCTCGAATAACAAGAACTGTTCCATTTTTCTCACAAACGTAACTTATGACCCCTTCATTGGGACGAGCTGAACGGGGACCACGGGCAGTAGTCTTGAGCCATAAATGAAAAACATACAATTTTCGTGGCGATTTTCGTGAATAGCGCTCACCGGATTTGGCAGTTACGAAAGGTTCAATGCTTTTATTTATTTATTGATTGATTTATTTATTTATTTGATTGATTGATTGATTGATTGATTGATTGATTGATTGATTGATTGATTGATTGATTGATTGATTGATTGATTGATTTTATTTTATTTTAGTTATTTTATTTTATTTATTTATTTATTTATTTATTTAATTTATTTAATTAATTAATTAATTAATTAATTAATTTATTTATTATGACACTTTCGACATCCAGGGTCACCTCGTGTCGGACAGTGTTACGTGTGGAGTAAGGCGGAGTACAATCTCAGACTTCCCAGCGTACTAATTCCACACAAGCAAGGTTAGCATTGGATGAAGACAAGTGTACCGTCAACGTGCAGTACGCCTCAGTGCACAGTCAGAGTCACCGGGTTGCCACCAAGCCTGAAAATAAGCAGTCTGACATTTGCAGAATGAGGTCCTCATAGGGTGAATTTGATGATGCTATCCCATAGAGTGGGCCAATTTATCCTCTGGGTTCCTCTTTCTGTTTAGTTTTGAGACCCTGATTCAGACTGAAGTTCACAGAGTGTAAATGTAGTGATGCTAGCCTGCTATGCAGGGTAGCATCACTAAATTCACCCTCTGAGGACCTCATTTTTCAGATGACAGTCAGCTTATTTTCTGGCTTGGTTGCCACATGGGCAAACAGGATTACATGTAAGTGCCTTGCCCAAGGACATAACGCGGTTACATCTGGCGAGGATCAAACCCTGGACCTTTCGGTTTAAAGTCCAATGTCGTAACCACTGAGCCACCTCCCTTCCTTATATTTAACCCTTTACACCGCGAATCTCCCGAATCCGCGCGGGTAATATTCAAATTGAGCAGTTGAAAAAATTAAATTTTTCAAACTATTTCAACAAAACCATATCATGTGACCCCTCATTGGAACGAGCTCATTGAGCTCGTTCCAATGAGGGGTCACGTGATATGGTTTTGTTGAAATTTTTTGAAAAATTAAAAAAAATTATATTTGAAATAATAAATTTTGATATCGTCTGCGTTGGGTTAAAGGGTTAGAACAAAAATGACTCAACACATTGGCAAAATACATTGAACGTTGCAAAAACTCAGAAAGTGTCCCAATAACTTGGTAATTTTTCATTTTTGTTTCAAAAACACGTGCCACGAACGCGTCCCTGGTGGCAGGACCTTAGCTAGGGTTTGGGAACAAAAATGAGAGATTCCCATGAGCAAAAACACACACAGAAACATGCAAACGGTTCTCTCGGTTTATTCGAATAAATAAGTCGGAAAACTGCACACATTCATCAGAGATGACACGAAGCACTCCTACCTTTTGCGAAATGCGGTAATGCCATCCATCGCCATTTTTTTCGGAAAATTTATTATCTTTTTATTCGCCGGTAATTATGATATCGACTCAAATAAACATAAATTAGTTTCAAAAAGCAGGACCGTTGATTGGATGAGCAAACCAGATTAATAACCTCGTGGTCCGATGATTGGTTGGGAGGATGGCTCCAGGACAGACAAGCCGAATTGCCCATTGAGTTGGAATAACACTTCGAGAAAATGGCGATCTTTGCATTTCAAATGCGAAAAATTTACCGGGATGTCAAATTTCGGAAAATTTTTCGAGTCAGTGGACTGCAAAATTTTCCGAAGTCCGATTTTGTCCCCTTTAGCCCTTCCCATAATCTCCCACTTTGCGCTTCGGGACTAGTAGATTAGTGTGTTCACCTTTACGAGACAAAGACTATCAAAAGACACCTAACCCCCTTAACAGAATTCATATCGGGGTCTGAATTTCCCCTCGCCGGTCCCTTTAAACGGCAGAATTACCGAAATACACCTGCACATCTAAATTCCATTTTTTTTCAAGAAAAAAAAAGTTCCTGTTTTGTTTTTCTGTGGACAGCAAAATTCCGATGAATATTTTCTGCATACTCCTCTGCTTGTTATGGAAATGTACTCATATGTTTTGTTGTACTATTTCCTAGCGCATTAATCAGGACATGGGAGAGGAAATTCGGGCCCAAGGGTTAATTCTGTGACGGGCCTCCTTTCGAAACTGATGCAGATGCCTATGGCAAGAGCGATGATGGGGTGTGGATGGGCGGATGGGGGCCGGCTTTTGGGATGAAAAATTACATAATTTTTTTTGGTCGTCAAAATGACGTTTTTTAGCAGCATGCTTTAAATATGCATATTCCTCGATGAGTAGCCAAGGCGTAGAGTTATTGCTTTCGACTGTGCAATTTTTGAACTGCTAACTTTATTACGTCAAGCTGATTTAAAACAGTTATTACTTCAAGAATCCTGAAGTTCATTATTACAACCGTTAGTCAAGTGCAGAGCTCCATTCGGGATACAGCCCCTTCTTAACTAGTAGAGTGCTGAATTATTTTTGGCCATCAAAATTTGTTCACAGGTCTTTGCCTTGTTTCAATTTATGAGAGAGAGTGCCTAAAGGCACTCTCCCATAAATTGTAACAAGACACGTCCCTACAGACTAAATAATATCACTTCAAAGATAATATGAAGCACATCCACTGAGTAGGAAGCCTTCAAGTTGCAGTACCTTCACCTCAGAGTAAAGTCCAAATATGGGCTTCCAGCACACTACCAGTTAACAATAAATCTTCTCAACTATAGAACTAGTGGCTCTTAGCTAAGACACGTTAATACTAAGATCCTCCAGTTCTGCTGTGTAGGATAAATGTTGATAAGATTTTAATGGTACTACATTCGGAAAGGGCACTCAGCGAAAAATTGGCTTCGTTCGAAGCATTCGATATTTTGATCACACGTCAAGGCCTGACCGAAGAATCCTGGACGCCTGGGCCAAGCCCACCCCAGTGTTCCGGGCTCTGGGGCTACTACCTGCCCCCGCCCCACTCTCTCCCCGATCCTGCCATTGGACGGGGCCAGGTATCATAGAATCGTTATGACAAAAGCGGACAGAGAATTTCAACCGGATCGCGACTGGGTCGCGATCTGTTTGAAATTCTCTGTCCAATGCCCTCCACGCAGGTGTGAGTTTAAAGAAAAATCCGAGAGTCTGTTAGTTTCCTTCAAGTTTCTTGATTCAATTTGATTTCGCAATATCTTATCTTTAGAATCGTGACCCACTGGAGAAAGTCTGTCGCGACGGGATCGTGATATGACCGAGAAAGAGAAAGCTTAAACAACCACAATACTGACCATAAATATTTTATTTGGAACAATGTAGTGTTAAATAGAAGACAATTTAATGACTCATGATAGCATTTTTTATTATATACCTATCAATGATACGCCGTTTTTCACCCATCGAATCCTGATAGCCCGATCGCGGTGAGTGCTTTTCCGTAGCAGATGGTTCGTCTCAGAACGAGGACGGAACCGGAGAACGCCAATCGAGTCAGCCCAGGTTACCAACCGTTTCTAGGTACGCTTCATTTGTTTAAATGCCTTAGAATGTCTTGTGCATGCATTTATATCATCACGACTCGATTACTGCAACTCACTCCTCTATGGTATTACCAGTAAACAGATTAACAGATTACAAGTCATACAAAATACGGCAGCTCGCATCGTTACTTTAACGAAGAAAGGGGACCACATTTCTCACAAATTAAAAACATTACACTGGCTCCCCATTAAGGCTAGAATAGAGTTTAAAAAATTCTCCTTTTCACTTACAAATCATGCCTGAATCAAGCTCCAGAGTATATTTCCAAGCTAGTCGAAACTTACAGACCCAAACGCCTCCTTCGTTCAGCAGGTCAAACCCTTTTGAAGGAAAAATCGTATACTTTGTCAACATACGGAGGCCGTTGTTACAGCATTAGTGGTCCTAAACTTTTTAACAGCTTACCTGAATCCGTCAAGTCTGCCCCGTCCATTAACTCCTTCAAATCCAAATTGAAAACATTACTTTTTGAAAAATATTTTTAAAGAACACATGGGGGAAGGACTGTATACTTAAATTTTTATTCCGACTAATACCTTTGTAAAGCGCCTTGGAACTCTTTCAAAATTGTGATACGTGCGCTATATAAGTGTATATATATTATTAAATAAACACTATCGAATGATGTGAATTTCTAATATTGTTCTTTACCAATCTTATATTGATTTCTCGTGTGAAAGGTGAATTTCCATAACTGCATATAATAAACAGATCATTATGGCAGTAAAGTGATCTAGTTTGTCGCATTCCGTCTCGTTGACGATGTCAGAAAATAATCTTCAAGTATCAGATAATGATCAAACGCTCTTTTCTCAAAACTCTTTCAGATTCGAGGCGGAGAATGCAGGTACACACTTCTGGCATGCACACTCAGGAATGCAAAGATCGGATGGTGTGTTTGGGCATCTAGTTGTGAGACAACCAAAAGAAGATGATCCACTTTCCAAATTGTACGACCACGATTTACCCGAGCATGCCATTTTGGTAAATGACTGGCTAGTTGAGATGGCCGCAAATCGATTTGCTTGGCATCATCATGACGACGGCGATAATAAACCGAAATCGATGCTTATTAATGGTAAATATAAATAACAAACTAGACAAGAACATTGGACCACTTTGGGTGTGGAAGCCTAAAAAGTTCTTTCGATCGTTATTCTGAAAATGTTGCTTCTACGAAGTTTTGGAGGAGATTTCCGGTCGCTATAGTTTAGTTCTGCTCTACAGTTTCGCACTATTGCACAGGGGTTAAATTCTAAACTAAGGGCATATGTTGAATCTAATGCCATGTAAATTGGAGATATATTTTTTTAGTATCAGATATATGATTACTTTAGGCTATTTGTTCGACACGAGAATTTGATGTTTCGGTCACAGAGTTGGAGTCTGATGCGAAGGGGCAAATTACCAAAGGAATTAAAGGAAATATCATTTTTACATGGAACTGTTACCAGGCATGTAACTAAAAAAGAGACGAAACATATAATTTTTTCTTTCATTTTAGAAACAGGGGTTATATGGTAAAAAACTCTCAAAAAGAATTAATCCAAATCAACTGGGTTGAGTGAATATGAACTCAACTGGGATCCTTTTCACTCAACCCAGTTGATTTGGGGTAATTTTCAAAGCAATAGATTTTAGAATGTATATAAGTTTGATGACCGTTTGCAAAAAATAGTTTAGATAGCCGATCATTAAGACACGTCCGACGTAGTTTGCTGATCAACTCCTGTTAACATTCTCCTTACATTATGTTAGGGACAAGTGCAGTGTGTAGAGATAAGCATTCCCCATATTGGGTCACGTGAGTTTAGCATACGTCACCATTGTTTCCAACAAATCACACGTGGAATAATTAACAGGCACAATCCTGGTGAGAAAATGGCGGAAGTGAACTCAACTCGGCGTGAAATAAATAGATATTGGTATATTACGCTCTTCATCATTTGTGTTAAAATTAACTATTATAGTAAGTACCATTTGTAATTGTTTAATATTATTGTAAATCCGAGTTTAAAACAAAACGTTTGGATAATGACACAATGCAATGTGACAGTTTACAGTCTGGATCGAGTTGCGTAAATTCGCTGCTTTGCAAAGCGAAACTGAGCAACCATTTCGAAAGTGCATCATTCGAAATGCAATGATGTAAGTAAAGTTTTGTTCCATTGGTGTTCGCATAGTTGAGTTATACGAAAGGAAGTAAGTCACATATGAAGTGATTGACGGTAACCGCTATTGTCGGAAACTGATGGTATTTGTGACTATTTGCAGTTTTTTTGGTTCGATTCGTATACCGAGGCGAGTGAATGCGAAAAGCTTTCATTTAAACCACATACTCCCGATGTTTCGCGTGGGCTTATAACCTGGATGTTGCACGCTCTCATATACCTCGGATGCAGGGTGCACCCTTTGCGTATTGGCATTCTGACCAATCAAAAGACAGAATTTATCGGGATATAGGGACAAAGTCTATTAAATTTATTTCATTGTAAAAACGTTTAGTGTTCGTATTTTACGTGAAATCCCTGTACAAATTATCTTCGTGACCAGTTTCCCGGTCACATAATAGTGACCTGGGACACTCTTAAGACCCGAGCAGTTGTTTACAGGTAACTGTCGTCTGCCTGTTCCTGACAAGCGACATCTGCTAGACAAATCTTAAGCAGTATGGAATGTTCAATAAATTCACTCTTTATTTCCAGGCCTGCACGATTCAACATTGTCGTTGTTCCTTTCCGCAGTTAACGGCAAATGTTTCAAAATATTTTTGTTCTCTTTGTAGGTCGAGGGAGGTTAGAAACGTTTTTAGATGCCAGCACAAATCAGACTGTGTACACACCCTTGTCTGTGTTCACAGTCACCAACGGGTCGATGTTCAGATTCCGTACAGCCAGCAATGGAATACTGAATTGCCCGATACAAGTGTCCATCGATGGTCATACTCTACGAATGGTTGCTAGCGATGGGAATTCTTTCATGCCTTATGATGTTGATACATACACGATATTTGCCGGAGAGAGGTATGACTTCATACTACACGCTAACCAGAAGCCTGGAAACTATTGGATACGAATCAGAGGGGTGGCCGACTGTGCAGTCAAAAAGGCAAAACAGGTCGCAATTTTGAGATATGAGGGAGCAGCCGAGGTAGATCCACCGGGTGGAACCACGTACGAAGATAATGAAAGACAGGGGAAAGTAAGTGTTATGCACATATGGCTTTATTTAACCCTTTATCTAACATGAAAAGCAGACGACACTTGCAAACAAAATTCTTGAATAACTATTTGTTTTCATTTCTTGTCTCAAAAACATAGGGTATGACCCCCTTCATTGGAACGAGCTCGACGAGCTCGTTCCAAAGAGGGGGTCACAACCTATGTTTTTGAGACTAAAAATGAAAAAAATAACGAAATTTAATTGGCAATTTTGTGAATAGCGTTTGTCGGTTTTGGTCGTGACGTTGGGTAAAGGGTTAAATGAAAATTGTGGAAAATAGGCATTCGTCAGATTTGTCCAGGAACATTAGGGTTGACTGTTGAACTGGATATGTTAAAGCTGATTTTGTAAGGATTAGTTCAGTGTGTTGTCCTGAATAACAAAACTAAAATTCCCTTTGAGTCCATATTTTCTAATTCGGAAGATGGGTGCCTAGCTCCCCAATGACTAGATCCATGAAAATGCCCTGCCACAGAATTTGTCCCCCAAATCGACAAAAAAAAATCCATTTAGGGATATGGATAGCATATTTATACTGCATGAGGAACTCCGGAACTCCAATTGTCAGTAATATAGAATACGAACATAATCTTCGTCAGACTGGAACTCAACACACCTGACGATTCAAAGAAAATTGCTGTGAAGCGGAATATTATTCCAACTTACTTATTACTTTCCAAAGCGTGATTTACTGGGATTTCCGGGTTTGAGTATAAACGATAACTTCACAAGTTATTTATGCAATCAACAATTGGGTCATGTATCCGTGCGCGCAAACGAAGGCGCTTTGTCGTGGCTGTAATGGGGACTTCATTGTTTTTTAACCCTTTTCCAAACATGAAAAGCAGATGACACTTGCAAAAAAAATTCTTGAATAACTATCATTTTCATTTTTTGTCTCAAAAACAAAGGTTATGACCCCCTCATTGGTGCTCGTTCGAATGAGGGGTCATAACCTATGTTTTAGAGACAAAAAATAAAAAAATAATGCAAATTAATTGACGATTTTTGAGAATTGCGCTGGCCGGTTTTGACCGTTATGTTAGGTAAAGGGTTAAATAACATAATTATCGTTAATAATGAAAAGTAATAAACGGAGTAATCGCTTGACTGGACTGGTGACGTGAAATAATTCATTCGAGGCGAGGGACTATATTGTAAAACACTCGTGCGCATTCGCGAACTCGTGTTTGTACAAAGTCCCTCACCTCTCATGAATTATTTCACGTCACCAGTCCAGTTATCCGATTACTCTGTATATAGTGCCGGAAATCACGAAACAAGTGCTTCTAAGGGAGGTAATCTGCCGAAACACAGAAAAAGTTTGTATTTAGATATTTGTTCTCAACACCATCTCTGAAAGCTTAAGCCTTACCCATGCGTCTTTCGGAATTCTTCAACGTTACTTGGTATAAACTGGAATAAATTCGACAACAAATCATTCCTTTTTAGTTCAGAGAGAGACTCCCTACATAAATTTGAGTATACTGAACACTTGAAATGAGTAAATTCCAATTTCGGGCCACTTTACGTGTATGCTACAGGGAACCTAGTTAGCTTACAACCCTATAATAATAATTAAAAAAAAATTAAAGTGAAGCTACCACGGCTTTCGATTACTCAATGATAGATGCAAAAACATAGACTGGATGGAGGGAGTGTTAGAAAATTGTTGACCCCAGGGTAAAGGGTACACTTTAAAAGAAAAATTAACCCAAATAAACTGGGTTGAGTACATATGATCACAATTGGGTTCATATTCACTCAACCCAGTTAATTTCGGTTGATTTTCAGTTCAACTGATTTAGAGTGTATATATGCCCGCGAACGTAAATTTGTGGTAAATGAAAGAATGCCCGTTTTGCGTGTTCTGTGTATGGGTATCTACAGCTAGAACTAGAAGTCCTGCCATGAAATGCGCACAAATAGCACGTCGATCTGCGCGTTAATCTACGCATTGTGACCATAGTAAGGCTATCAGATTCTGTACCTATGGCCTGTGCACAAGGAATGTTTCAGTTAATGGACCCCCGGGTACCCCGAAGGTCCATTGACAGAAACATTGCCTGTGTTTACTATGAGTAACCAGAATAACCTGCCGTGCTTTGGATGTCATTCGATATGGCAATTGCGCGCAATTCCTACACGCAATTAAGCCTAGAAAAGCGCACAGTTCGTGACAAGAATTCTAGTGTTAACTGTAGATAGCCGAGACTTTGCATTTTGGAGACGACGACTTGTTACTCATATTTTTAAACCACGAATAGGTTTAAACAATAATATGTAGCAGAGAGAGCATCTTCAACTTTTCTTTCTGATATTTCGCAATGTAACTGTAGAAAGTCGGGACATATCAGCATCAGGGCCCGCCTTCATACTTCTGGTACAAACATCCATGGTTGTGCGACTCCACCACACAATGTTGGCTCTGCGCGTAATGGAACTGAAACGTCATCGGGTAACATTAGTCAGTGTACTGGTGGTCCATGCAGTGTAAGTGGATATGTGAAAACATACGTACGCGTTCTTTGAAGCGAGTGCCGTTATAATTTCCCCTCTGCTGAGGGAGTGGGATACGAAATATACTGAATGAAGCCATTCATATGGACTGACACAATAGTACTGTTTATGAGATTATTTATTTATTGGTGTTTAAGGTCACATACCTATGCACAATGGCTAATCATGGTCGTGACAGTTTACGGGTGGAGGAAGCCGGAGTACCCGGAGAGAACCACCCAGCAACGACGAGCAGCTGCCAGCTCCCCAACATCGTAACTCCGAACAGCAGCACAGGCAGGGTTAGGTTGGTTGAAGACAGGCGCACCATCGACGTCAGTACACCTTAGTACACGGCGTCATCGTGCCCCCATGTGGACTATCGGGGTTAAGTGCCTTGCCCAAGGACACAACGCGGGAGTCCAAATCGATCGCTCAGACGGTGACCCATCCGAGGATTAACCGGGCTCGACGTTGCTTAACTTCGGTGATCTGACGAGAACCGGTTACCACAACGCCACCGCGCCCCCTGTTTATGAGATAGATTCATAGTGCCACTTTCTGAGCTGATGCTTTCCACTCGGTGGGTATGAGACAGCGCAAAGGGATCCATCGATTAAGATAGGGCTGTCACGATTTTTTTAATTTAGGAATCGATTAATCGTCGCAAATAATCGATTAATCTTACCTAGATGACCCCCCCCCCCCCGCCCCCGCCCCATCTCTTTGAAGTCGTTAAAAATGAAGTTCATTTCAGTTGACCTACGTCAAGTAAACAACGAAGACGATCCTCTTTGGGGTACATTCAAAACTTTGATGTTCTGAACTTTTGAACCGTTTGTGTGATAATCAAGACCGGTCGGCAGTTGCGAACTTGCTAAGTTCGCAACTGCCGGCCAGTCTTGATTATTACACTGACGGTTCAAAAGTTCTGAACATCAAAGCTTTGAATGTTCCGAACAGACAAATGCTTCTAACGGGTTCTTGAGGGTTAACGTCGACGTTCTTGGCCTTTTTCTTTTAGAAACAATAGTTTTTTCTTCAACTTTTTTTTAATGTCTAAAACGGGGTAAAATTTACCGATTCTTCGACAACGAAAAATACTAATCGATTTCGGCGTGACCGATCGGCAATCGATTAATCGTGAGAGCTCTAGATTAAGAGCAGGCATAGCTTTTAATGCATGTGCTTTGAAAGAACTGGTGGCAGGTACAGTACGGACGCCGTGGACTTTCCATGGGGGTGGGGGTGGGGGTGGGGCAATATTTTGGCGGAGGCAATAATATTAGATGCCAAACACTATATATAGAAATAATACTAAAAAAATATTAATGAAGCATCGGGTACGATCCGGTGTTTCGTCAAATAAAATTTTGCTGGCGATGATTTTTATAACCTGGTAAACGCATGCGCGGACACCACTGTCTGATCACGATATGTCCACAGTGATTGAACTGTAATTGTTTTGGCAATTATTGGTGTACACCCTCAGACCGTGTGGTCCAAGGAAAGAAAGTTATGATACATTGTGTATAATGCGACACGTTTATGAAACGCGAGACGAGGAGACATGCTGCGAATAATTGATGGTTCCCAACCGTCCTCTTACATCTTCTAGTGACCCCGTCTGGATGTGCTGGAAGAGGTGAACTAACAATCTGAGCCATTTTGTCTTTAGCGGCTTAAAAGACATACACCTCCGAGTGGGAAAGATTTATTGGAGCGATGCTGTTGACCAGCATGTTGCGACGACCCAACAAACCGGATGCATGTGGAAGGAAAGAGCTGTGCTGTCTGTAGTGTACTTGCAGGCATGTTGCTCTAGGTAGCAAAGAGGTGAGGGTAATCTTGCTACAATGGCGCATGCTGACAGTTCTTGGTAGGAAAGGGTTGTGAAGGAATCACAGGCTTGTTGCGTTAGGAAGAAAAATGTTAATGGAACGTGCTGTTGGCAGGACAAATCTATACTGTCTTTGGTACCCTTCAGGTAGGAAAGAGGCTAACGATATCGATGCTCTTGGTCGGCATGCGTGTTGCAGTGGCTGCTCTTGGTAGGAAAGAACTGTGTTGTCTGTAATTTGATAACCTTTGAGACATGTTGCATTGCACCAGGTTGGAAAGAGGTAATGGGTCAATGCTGTTTTTGGTGGTCTATAAGCATATATAAGAAGGAGGCAATTGAACGACGCTGTTTGTGAGTCGGATAGTCCTAGTAAGAATGCGGTGTGCTGCCTGTGATGGCATTGCATGCATGTTGCTACGGGTAGGAAGAGCTGATGGAGTGATGCTGTTTGCTAGAATGTTGCAATGGCTCAGAAAGCTGGCTGCTCCTGGTAGGAAATAGCTGTGTTGTCTGTGATGGCCTTGCAGGATTTTTTTTCCGGGTAGGATAAAAGCAACTCATTGGTGTTAATGGGGCGATGTTGTTGGCCCGCGTGCATTATTTTTTAAACAAACGGAATTAATGGATATCTTCAATGGAAAAGGAAGTTTTTGTTTTGGGAGCTGTTGGTATACATTCCAGACATTTACTCAGCAGAAATTAAGTGAAGCGCATTGTTGGTAAATGCTACTTTGGTGGTGTGCATCTTCCTCCCGAAGCATCAGAAGTTGGGTTGTTAATCAGAAGTAGGAATTTGCGTTGCGTTATGGGATTGATCTCTCTGACGTAACGTCTTCATGATAGAGTTTCGGTATATAGAGTATGTGGAGAGTGGATTGTAACTAAATCACCCGTGGAGTGGAATTATCACCCAAGCTTTTACTTTTAAATTTTGTACATATCGACAAAACACAAGCAATGTTTTAGCCTATGGACCTCCGGGTTTAACCCGGAGGTCCATTGGCTGAAATTTGCTTGTGCTGGTTATGCTTTGCAACAAATTTGCAATTGTTGCTTGGGTGGAATCTCCACTTTGCGGGTGATTGAGTAATAATACACTCTTCACGTACCGTATAATCACTGATAGTGATGATGTGGAAAAGAGCTCTTTGTGAGTTTATCCGAAATAAATTCGGCTATCTGTAAATTTTTCCAAAAACATACCCTGTAAATTTGTTTCTCCCTAAATAGCTTCCAATCAGTCACCGTCACCGACAAGTCTAACAATATGGGACATTACACCACCAACTGCTTCTTCTATCCATCACTTACACAGACAAGGGCCTGAGTTTGTATAAAACTATTTGACATATAAAACCATAGACGTCTGTAAAATTCATCCTCTACCTCACTCCCACACTCTAGATGCGTTCATACGTAAGGCTTTATTCTGTACATATCAATAACTCACACAGTAGGAGTGGCATCTTAGCGGTGCCCCCGCCCAGAGACACACAATCATGCCTTTCATGCGTCAGCTCCCAGTACATTGATTGACATTACCCACCCGCCTTCTTGACTACTGAAGGCAACACTTATTTCTTCAGCCGAGCGGAAAACTGGCCGAATCTCAATTTCAGGGGAAAGGAGAGAATTAAGTTTTCGCAGTTCACCAACGTGTTAGGATTTCCAGCAACACTGGTGTGAGAGCAAACTAATGTCACTCTTGTAGTTTGTTGGACGAAAACTATATGCAATGGAACGCGGCACTTGGAAACTCGCTTGACTCGAACAGTGTATTCTTGTCTCCATAAAGAAGATATGAGATTATCAGCCGATTATTACCGTGGGGGCGGTCAGGAGGGTACATGTTCGCTGAAAGGGCCACACTGTAGTAATTTTAGAGTGCCATGTGCCAAATCTTTACCATCTGCTGCAAAAGATACACCCGTTTTCTGGAGGTAAGGCGAAATACAGCGAAATCGCACACTTCAGGGGTAGGGGTGAGTTTCCCCAGGTTTTCGCCTTACAAGGCATGCTAGCAACACGTGATTAGTGTAGGTGTAGCCTGTTAGTGACTCCTGAAGTTTTGTAATGGCTCTTTCGTGGACGTAACCAATACGCATCGAGACACAGCTTCAGGAAACTCGACTCGGAGAAATCACCGCGATTTGCCTCCACAGGTGGAAAAACCGATTATCAGATCTGGAAGTAGTATGTCAGGGGATGGTCCTGCCTTTGTGTGTGTGGGGGGGGGGGGGGTGGGGCTGGGTGGAGGACCTCAAAAATGACATGTCACGTGACCCAGTTACGTCATGTGGTCATGGCAGCCCGCGTGTGCGGCCATGTTGTGATGCCATTCCCATATTGAGCTGGTCGAGCTCGTTCCAAAGAGGGGTCACATGATATGGTCTTGTTGAAATTTTAAAAAAAAAATGGTATTTAAAATAATGAATTTTGAAATCGTCTGCGTTGGGTAAAAGGTTATGAACCCTTCTGAAAATTTTCACTAGTCGTGAAACGGAAAAAGCATCATTTATAATGTGTCTGGATCAGAAAATTTACAGGATTGATGTCAATTTTAGAGTAGGAAATTTGAAACTCAAGTTGGAAATAAAAGATCAAAATTTCTCATCATTAGTTGGAATTTTAATATTTTTCATGAACAATGTTAATGTATTGAATTTCCAACCATTTGATTTTTGACCTCGGAATTTCCAACTATTGAAAAAAAAAATACTCCTAGCTGGGTGGGTGGGGGGGGGGGGGTGAAACCACCCCCCCCCCTCTGACGCCACATCCCTGCAAACCATTCGTAGCCGTGCAATACGACAAATTTGCGAGACACAAACGCACTCGTAGTCGTCAGTTCTGCAAATAGGTTTTTTTTTGATCGCCCGACGAATTTACTACTACTATTAACCATTCGTAATTTTTATCAGTCGTCGTTCATTATGCGAAATATGTCTGCTACTCTGTCATTAATATAACAATAACATGATTTTGGAGGGCATTATGGTTCATTAGAGGCCCTGCAGCAATGATGAACAGCCCGAGGGTTTATTAAAGGCCCAAGACGAAGTCGAGGGCCGTTAATTAGCCTAAGGGCTGTTCATCATTGCTGCAGGGCCGCTAATGAATCATGATGCCTGACAAGAATCATGCCATTACTATTATTACCACTCCCTGTTACAGCTAGCCACACGATGGAATTGCTGGAAGTCTTTCGGATTTGGGCATTAAAACACAGAAGAAAATTAGTATGTTATGTAAATTGAATTGGACAAGTGAACATACTCAATAACAAAATTTGTTTCGATCGTGCGTTCGACTTCAGTTCATAAATACAAAGGGACGTCATCCGAATGGGAGTAATTCATTAGACCATGAAATCTAAAATTAGCCGGGCCGCGGGCCGCTAATGGCTATTTATACCATTATGGCCCGCGGCCGGCTCCGTCGAATGACGTCACTGAAATTATGGAGTTTTAACTGCCCTCCAAACTCATGTTAACCCTTTACCCAACGCAATGACCAAAACCGGCCAGCGCTATTCACAAAAATCGCCAATTAATTTTCATTATATTTTCATTTTTTATCTAAAAAACATAGGTTATGACCCCTCTTTGGAACGAGCTCGTCGAGCTCGTTCCAATGAGGGATCATAACCTATGTTTTTGAGACAAACAATGAAAACAATTAGTTTTTCGAGAGTTTTTTTTACAAGTGTCGTCTGCTTTTCATGTTTGGTAAAGGGTTAATCGACTAGTAACTTATAGATTGAGTGGTAATAATATGTATTTTTGAGTGACACTGGTTCTGAAATATTAATTCATGACCTTCATTTTCTCCAGAGACTCAATCCATTGAACGAAAAACAGACAGACAATCTGATACAGATAGCCAGCATGGACGCTCTTGCCGAAGATGACATAACATCAAAACAGAAGCCAGACAAGAAATTCTACATAGGGATGGATTTCCACAAGATTGACAATCATCATTTTCATCACCCCGATCTGTACCCAATTTCTTCAGTTATTAGGCAGAAGCATCTATACTCGCCGCAAATGAACCACATTTCATTCTTTCTTCCACCGTCACCTCCACTATCTCAGTATCATGACATTCCAAAGGTAAGCTTTAGTTATTGCAATGTTGACCATTTACGTTATGTGACAGGGCAAACTCGACGAGCACTATTCACCCAAATGGTCATTTAGACTTCATTATCATTTTATGTCTCACAAACTTAGAATATGGCCTCCCATTGGAACGAGTTCATTCCAATAAGGCGTCTAATCTATGTTTATGATACAAGAAGTGGAAAATTCCAGTTATTCAAGAACTTTGTTTCGCAAATGTCGTCTGCTATTAATGCTGGTTAAAGGGAAGCCACTCTACAATATAGAGTACATAATTACAGAGGTGGTAGAATTAAGCAGGGCCTGATCCCCCAAAATGGAAATTTCACGTTTTTCAAGAACTTTGATTTGCAATTATCGTCTGCTATTCATGTGGTTAAAGGGAAGCCACTCTACCATAAAGAGTACAGACAATACAGCTGCCATGGACTGGTCACTTCCCGCGGGACGGCAATATTTCCACGGACGCAATAATATTAGATTCCAAACACTAATTACAGGAATAATCATCAACAATTTAATTAATGAAGTACTGAGTACAACCCGGTGCTTCATTAATTAAAATTTTGCTAATGGTGAATTGTATTACCTGGTAACTGCATACGTGGACATTACTGTCCGCGCGTGAATTACGACCAGACCACTGCGAAGGCGACTGTTCAGTAGCTACAAAGGCGGTAGAATTAACCAGTGGCTGTGGGCAGTACTGGGCAAAAAGGCATGTGCTCCTCCACGTTTTCCACAGACACAATTGCGCACAGTTAAAACAATACAATGGAGCATGCATGCGTGACCGATTGGTGTGTATGTGGGAGAATGGGGAGGTGGAGTGAAACGGATTTCAGCCGACTATGATGGCTCAAGCCCTACTTCACAAAATACTCCAACTACATCATAATCGTCGAAGACATGCCGTGGTTATGTAGTTGGAATATTAATCACTCGGGATTATAGTTTTAAAGAAACATACCTTTTGGAATTTATCAGTGAACACATAAAATGTACATTTATTTAACTACTTACTGTACCGGTCCTACAGATTGGCCACCAACAGGCCGAATCGGCGATTACAGGCTTCCATTTGTATGACCTACTATAGGTATGACACAAGTCCCTATGTCAAATCTAGTAAAGCTTTAACCCTTTACCTAACATGAAAAGCAAACGACAATTCCAAACAAAAATATTGAATAACTATTTATTTTTAATTTTTTTGCGTCAAAAACATATTTTATGACCCCTCATTGAAACGCGCCCAACGAGCTCGCTCCAGTGAGGGGACATCAGCTATGTTTTTGAGGCAAAAAAATAATGAATATTAAATGGCATTTTTTGTGGATAGCGCTGGCCGGTTTTAGCCGTTACTTTGGGTAAAGGGTTAAGAAGGTACATGGTAACTAGCTAGACAAAATTGATATCTTAGACTTATATCTTGATGAAAATGTCCCGTCTAGAAAAATTATTGGTGGGGGTGGGGGAGGGGTGCCATGGACATCAAAAGGACAGTCTAATGGGTAATATTGCAGTTCTTTTTTGTATAAATATTGCTGGGCTAAGAACGGACTATGCCAAAATTGTGGTCTTCGGGTTTGAACAGTCTACGCGCCGGTGGCGTGTAGACTATTTACCTATTAATGCCTTCCGATGAAGGCACTATGCTCTCATAGTGTTGCTGAGGGATGCAATAGTGCCCGAGCGATAGCGAGGGCACTATTGGGTTCCCGAAGCAACACCATGAGAGCATAGTGCCCGAGACGGAAGGCATTAATGGGTTTAGTACATCACACCCAGACCATCTCCACAACATATTAAAGAAGGAACGGAGAGATAACTAACACTTTACTATCCAAAATAAAACAATGAAATTAATAACATGAAAATGTCAGGAAAACATTAAACTATCAACTGGATTCGAACTCGACGGGTAAAGTAGAATAATGTAAATAAACACATGAAACCGATCAACCAATCATGTGGCACATAACTGGTTAACACGAGATATCATACAACAGAATCAACGTCTCACATATGGTGGTATTAACAGAGCTTGTGAGGCACTATAGAAATTCCATTATTCATGGCACTAAAGTTTTATTAACGTTCACCCCATTGAACGTGTTATGGGTACTTCCTCTGATGTACGAGCACATTTTAATTATTGTAAATATTTACAACACAATTGCTGAAATTGAATTTTGGGGCACAATACTGCATTTTGTTGCATATTTCTTTGGATTGCTTTCGAATGTCAATTGATGTTGAGTTTTTTGAACACTCGATTTCCTCCAACGCACTTATCAGATCGTCGTCATCAATATCGGTATCTAATAATTCGGGTGCTGATACTGTGGAATTTGCTGACTGGAAAGAGAGTTGCGTTGTTGTTTTCTCAACAGCATTCCTCGCTGCAGGCATTTCTGAATGTTCAGCATCTGCATTATCGACCATGGAACTCAAGCTCTCTGACATACCTCGTTTGACATCAGCTCTTGTGTCCGAAACGTAACTTGACAATGATTTTTCATTTCTGTGCCCCGATAAAGAAATAATATCGCGATCTTTGAATTCACAATCATTAAGAATTGTTATGGTCGTAGCACGCACACAGTGGTTGGTATATGTATCAGAAAGACCAACTTGTTTAGATATTTTTACCATGAACTCTCCTATGGAATTTTTGCCCATTGCCCTTCGCTCAAACCAACATTCGTCATTCTCGTGGTATGAATTTTTGGGAATTTGAAAGAACGCATCACACTCATGGTTTCGTTTCATAAGATATCGTTGAAAACTATTAACAGGGCACATTTTTGTGCCAGTTTCATACATTCTAGATCCATCACCTTCATCCTCATTCGTAACACCTGTGTGATTTTTTGTTCGCTCAGAAGTAGTTTTCAGGATGTATTTTCTTCCAGTGTCATCAGTTTTAACTACAAAATCACAAGCTTTAATTTCTCGAATGTTTTCTCTCCCTCTCCGACAAAAGTAAAATAAAAGCTCAAACATTACTTTATTCAAAAGACCTCTTGGAATGTCCGGATTAAACACAATTGGGTGCTGATATAATTTCCTTAGATCGCCTGAAATAGAATGAAACACTAAGCATCAAAGCAGAATAAACGTTTACACGGTCAATCACAGTCGTTTATTGTGATCGAAGATAAATAATATTCAGTGCCCTCTCTAACACTCTTATTCAAAACTATTTAATTGATAGGTCTACAATTTATTTATTTATTCATGTTTATGATAACTTTCAACATACATTGCTCCCCGTAATTTATCTATTTATTTATTCATGTTTATGATAACTTTCAGCAAACATTGCTGCCCGTTATTTATTTACTTTCTCTCACAACTGTTCTCATGTGTCTCTTGTCGATTTGAGTAATAAACAACACTCATCTATTTCATGTAATTAACAAGACTGTGTATTTATACGAGAACAAATAATTACAACACCACTGTCTATTGCAGACACTGACTTGTTCACTTTCTAGTTTTGTTGTGTTTTATTTTATTATGTATTTTTTATAGTTACCTGGCGGAATGGGTTTTTGTGTCGGACTGTTCCTTTTCCGTCTTCTCTTGTTTTCTTCAACATGCTGTCGAATACACGATTAGCACCTTTGAAAGCTGGGTCTGTTATTATATCAAAGTGTCTCTCATGTGGGGGTTCTTGCAAATATCTTCTTATTCCTTGACGAATGGCACAAATACTGCTTTTGGAATACAAATCACCATCGCGATTTCTAACGTTTGTATAAAAGTCTTTCAATAGTTCCGTTAATCTTCCAACATCTAACGTTTCAAATGCACCATTCCTTTTTCTGTCAGAACAGAACTGCCGGAGAATATTGACAGCATATTTGGTTAAACTAACAGTCTTTCGGCTCTGATGTTGTTCAAGAAAAGAATTAACATTCTCGTTTGCGAATCTCGAAACGCTCATTTTATTTCTATTCGTCTCCACATTTGCCGTCTGCTCAGAAGAAAAGGGGAATCCCCTCGGGATTCTGTTTGCAATGCGTGCGCACTATTGCACGACTCCGGGCACTATGCTTGACTCCGGGCACTATGCTTTCATAGTCCCTATCAATACAGCCAATGAGAATACGGGGATTTGTCATGTGATGTACTAATCTTTCTTAAAGACCATTGTTTTAGGCATAGTCAACGAAATGTCCCATCTGGTTTCCAATCCTAAGTACCCTTCATATTGTCAAGGATCTTGCCAAAGACAGTCTAGAGATGGGCGGTATCGCAATTTTGAGTTCGATATCGGTTTCGGTATTCTAGAGAGGTATACTGGGATATCATTTCGGTATTAGGTATCTGACTTGCACGAGATTTTCTGGTAGTACCAAAGGGGAATTCGCATCGGGTAAATAAAGATTAACTTGGTCGTGTATCATTTTACCACAGCACCACAAATGCCACTGACAGTGTGTTCAACATTAGCATTGCATTGCCAACACAGCTCGTTTCTACAGCAATGGTGTGACATATTCCAACAGGCACCTTAACCTTTAAAGACTTATTCCATGCCTTTTCGGTCTCTGAGCATGTGCACTTAACATGTCATCATTAGGAGGACCTGTAGACAAATCACCTGGGCAGTGATTTCAAGCCAAGTCTTGGCAGCCTTAACAAGCATCAAAGACTTGACTTGAAATCACCATCAAGCAGCTGAACATATACAGGTTGTGATCTAGCGGGGATTCAGAGTAGTTACCCAAGCCCTTAACGCTTACGCTGCCGAAAAGGACTATTGGCGCCTATTTTATCATGATTATCTGTACATTTCTGTATGCGCATTTCTAAATTACCGTCGGAAAGAGCCCTTCCCAACAATTAATCAGATGATAGAGTTTCAAGTATGTCATAAATCTTATTAAATGTAATCGCATACATGCGTACATAGAGGTCCTCCATATATGGATAAAGTGGGCGTGTCAGCAAAAGGGTTAAGGGTTAAGAAAACTGAAAAGAAAGTCTATCCCTTTCTTCCAACTGCTATCAAGCCTCATCAAGATCGTATAAACAGCGAATGTGAAAATTCAGAGTGTTTCGATATTCAATGATAGGTTCAATGATCGGTTCGGTATTCGGAATCCCGATGATATTGGTATCGGACCCGTTTTATGGTATATTGTCCAGATCTAAGGCAAGCATGTTTTTTCTTGAACTTAGAAACCATGAAAGAGAATTCCGGAAAAACATTCTTGAAAGGGTGCGTTGTGTTTCTTCAGTCGAAGGTCCTAGAATATTCCAATGCTATTCTGAAAAGTGTATAATGCGCACTAATATCGCACGTTTATCTTTAGAACTCTCGATAGGTAAAACTGTTGAAAACAGTTAATACCTATCAGCCAATCAGACGACGGGGAAGTCATGTGACACATGAGAGAGGATTATAAAATGTGGTGTGACTCGACAGAACGTAGCCAGCAGCTTTTTTCGAAGGAAAAAGTAAATTCCGGTTGTTTGTTCTCCCGACGACCCCCCCCCCCCCACCCCCGCCCGCCTGCCTGCCTGTCTGCCCATCACTCTCCCTCTCTCCATATTGACTGTCTTTGGAAGAAGTTGGGTGGGTAGGGGGGGGGGGGGGGCAAGATTCACTTGGTTAAAATCCTAGTTGCATCATGGGAAAAAGTACCAGCTTAATATGTTTTGTTATTTTGACTGTAATATGGAGGGGGTTAAGTTATTATTTTCCGAAGTTCCAGGAACTGGAAAGAGTTGGGAATATATTACTAATTTGGTTGTCTTACTTGCGAGTGTAGTTGTTTACCATATTTTATAAACGTAATGTACTTTGTGACCGAGTAGAGTAGACTAATATATTCGCTGCTTTAAACAACCCTTTTAACTCAAAGAGTGCTAAATTTTGTTAGTCATCAAAATTTATTCACGTGTCTTTTCCATGTTACAATTTATGGGAGAGTGCCCACAGGCACTCTCCCATAAATTGTACCAAGGAAAAATACTTACAGACACAATAATCCCCCCCTCCCAAATATAACATGAAGCACATCCCCGTTAACCAATGTTTTTGTTGTATGAGTCCTAAATCCCTTCAAACACACAATAGATTAGTCTATATTCAGCAGATTATACCTTATGTGACATATTTAACAGCACGGTGATGAAGGTATTTGCACATTTTATTTTTCAGGACCTCTTTTGTAACACTGATACAGTCAAGAAAAACTGTACTGATGAATTTTGTGAGTGTGTACATCTTCTAAAAGTTGATTTGGATGACGTCGTAGAGATTGTTATGGTAGATGAGGGTGTTACATTCGATGCTAACCATCCTATGCACCTACATGGGCACGCATTCAGAGTAGTAGGAATGGATAGGGTAAATATGCGATTAGTAAACGAGAACTCTGAAGGCAGAAAATACTACCCTGATATTTTTCCGGAGAAATGAGAACTGAAAGAAGGAAAAAAAAATGAAATAAAAAAAAAAATTAAAAGTGTTGGCTATTCTCCGCTAAAATTCGGCATCATTTGCACCGTATCGTATAAGCCGACCATTTCTATTTATATATATAAACAGCCCATTTTCCCATTGCTCATTCCTTTCAAAACATAGATTATGTCCCCTCATTTGAACGAGCTTGGACAAATGAGAAGTTTTAGCTTTACGTTTTTTTTAAATGTATATACCTCGCCTATGGGGCATGTATACTCGTCCTCTGGGCTCGTCGATATATGCTCAGAGACGAGGTCTCATATTGGGCCTCCTCCCCTGTGTAGTGATAATCCATTTACCTTACAATATTACTAACCCTTCTCCCTTGAGAGAAAATAACAAAATCGTCATTTAAACATGGAACACAGAGCTGTTGGTTAATGTTTCAGATGAGCATAAAACGATTGATTGCCAAGTGCGCTTGACGCTATTATGCATACTAAATTAATCAGCTTTATTAACTTATCAATATTGCTAAACAAAACAGTGAGCTCAATGTATGGATAGTTCCAGTATTTGATTATTTTTGTGATCGAGCGCAGCTTTGAAAGTACATCTTCCTTAGCCATTGCTTGAATGTTTCACTCTTAAATCAGTTGAGTTAAAAATTAACCCAGACCCACTGATTTCAGAGTGTGCTAAGCGAAATACAGATCTGTGTTTAGTTCACACGTTTTTACTTGTATTGGGAACTTGTAAGATAATTTTGTTGTATACTGTTCTATGTGCAAGCACCTCCACTTCACTTCACCAATTCCCCGCTCTCTGTCTTGATAATTTGCCTTTCTGCTGCGACCCTTAGCTGCAGTGGAAGATCTAGGAGTGATTAGTCACCACGACATACGTTGGTGACCACCTAATGTGTAATATTCAAATAAACTACATTTCGTTTCACAAAATGGCACATCTCTCCCTCTCTCTCAAAATATATCCGGATGCCCTTCCCACTCTCTCTCTCCCCCCCCATCTCTCTCTCTGTGTTTCTTATGCAGTATCAGATTTTTCGCGACTTAGAGTTTGAAACTGTCACTCGGAGGTTCCTATATCCCATGAGTAACATGGGATTGATTGTCATCTCCTCTCGTAACGCTCTCATTGGGGTTAACGCATTTTAGGGTTTTCTCGTTCGTTGAGGAATTCCGTTGAATGGGCATTAACAAGGTTATTTATATGTACATGTTATTCTATTTACCCCAACCGATAACATACTGTTCTGTTTATTCTCCATCGATAACAGGAAGAAATTATTTTAATTACTTTTGAAGATTTTAGGACGGAGCAAATTTGTGCCCCATCACCACAGCCCACATTTTAGGGTAATATTTAATAATAATAATAACAACTGACATTCAATTAATTTCCAGAGTAATGAACAGCCCGCCCATGGGTATAAATTTTAACCCTTTACCCAACGAATCTCCCGTATCCGTCCGCGTAATATGCAAATTCAGCAGTTGAAAAAATATTAATTTTCAAAATATTTCAACAAAACCATATCATGTGACCCCTCGTTGGAACGAGCTCGTTCCAACGAGGGGTCACATGATATGGTTTTGTTGAATTTTTTTTTTAAATTTTAAAAAATGGTACTTAAAATAATAAATTTTGATATCGTCTGCGTTGGGTAAAGGGTTAAACTATTAATTGATTTTTAATAAGTTTGCTTACTCATTGCAATTTTTAACCTCTGTCCTCCTGATTTAATTTTACCATCGTTGGCGGGGCGTGGGTCCTCTCTGGGGAAGCTTTTGGAAAATGGAAGGTCACCAATGAGACCTTCCGATGACATCTCTGCACATGACCACCATGTTTTCAAGCAGAGATATTTCCCAGTTTTGTATACACTCATTGAAATTTTGAAAAAAATGAAAACCAATTAAAAAGGATCACGGGAGACATGCGCAGGTGTTATAGCCATATGCGTGGGGTAAGGTATTATCCGCGATAACACATGGACATCCACTACCTTGGTAGTGGATGTCCATGAGTTATCGCGGATAATACCGTGCCCCCACGGTCTAGGTGCTTGTGAGAAAAAAAATGAGTTACAAGAAACAGCGGTTCCGCGCGCCGACTTCGCTGCCCTTCTGGATCCGACCATGTGATCTAATCAAGAGTCATGCATGTTCCAGTGCGACATCTTACTGTCCCATCCACTTCTAACAACTGTCCCTGTCTTGTATCGTCATGAAAATTAACTTTCGATAAAGTTATCTCTCTTGAACTTATTATTTATTTATTGGTGTTTAAGGTCACATATTTCTGCACAATGGATAATCATGACCACGACAATTTTACGGCTGGAGGAAGCCGGAGTACCCGGAGAGAACCAGCAAGCAACGGCGAGCAACTGTTACTCCCTCCCCCCGAACATACTAACTCCACACAAGCAGGATTAGCATTAAATGAAGAAAAGTGCACCATCGACGTGCAGCACGCCTTAATACACAACGCCACCGTGCCCCAAGTTGGCAATGGGGGTGAAGTGTCTTGCCCAAGGACACAACGCGGTTGCTGCAGGCGGGATTCGATCTGGGGACCTCTCGTCTTGCAGCCTGCACCTCCACCGACTGAGCCACCGCGCCCCTTGAACTTATTAGGCTGGCGGGGAAGGTGCAGTTAAGAAGCAAGTAATTGTTGATAAAACACCCACGACATGGGTAGAGAATAAAGCCAAGTTTCCTTTTTTACTTTTAATAACAGGCAACGATACACTGCCCTCATATCCATTTATTGTTTTTGTTTGGTTATTTGTTTAGCGAATGGTGTTTTACAATAATTTTCTGGTGGTTGTTCTTTCCGGAAAAAAATATGAGGAATTCTTACCTCCTAAACTTTTATATTAATGGAAAGAATAATGTCTGTATTATATATCACGATACACACTCTGTTGATATAACGAACTGAAAAAGGCTACAGAACCTCAAAAGATGATGTAAGCGCCGTTTTCTTGTTTTAACCCTTTACCTAACCTGAAAAGCAGACGACACCTGCAAAAATAATTCTTGAATAACTAATTTTTTTCATTTTTTGTCTCAAAAACATAGGTTATGACCCCCCGTTGGAACGAGCTCGACGAGCTCGTTCCAACGAGGGGTCATAACCTATGTTTTTGAGACAAAAAATGAAAAAAATAATGAAAATTGATTGGCGATTTTTGAGAATAGCGCTGGCCGGTTTTGGACGTTACGTTAGGTAAAGGGTTAAAATGTGTTTCAACTAAGAATAAAAATCAAATGTTCAAACTGATTTGAGGAAAAATTGTACAAAAACGGTATTTTTATACTATTCTACCGAAAAATGAAGTTTGCGAAATGAAATACACATGGGGAAATAGAGAGTGGATCATCACTAAAACATTTGCGGAGTAGAGCTGAAACCTCTATGCTGTGAAAGAGCAGATGGATCAGAAATACAGTACGTGGAGAGGGGATTGTAACTGAATCACCCGCGGAGAGGAGTTATAACCCAAGCTATAACTTTCATATTTTGTACATATCGACAAAAACACAAGCAATGTTTCAGCCAATGGACCTCCGGGTTTAACCCGGAGGTCCATTGGCTGAAACTTTGCTCGTTCTAGTTGTGCTTTGCAACAAATTTGCAATTATTGCTCGGGTGGAATCTCCACTCTGCGGGTGATTTAGTGATAATTCACTCTCCATGTACTGTATAACGGATGACCATTGGCTGAAACTTTGTTTTCGTTGTGCAAATTTCAAAGAGTTAGGGTTTTATTTACTAAGCCGTAAAAACAACTTCGCTTCCCTCTAGATTACATACTGCAACTCTCTGCACACTGATTTCAAAATACCGAAATCTCAAGTAGTAAACAATTTCCCATAAAAAGCTGTGATTAAACCAATATGCTCCGTCAAACAAAATTGTGTTGCTTAAATTCCGAGTTGCATTGTGGGAAAAACATACACTTCTAACTTCGTTATCGGACGTCAGGAAGCGGAGGGTTAAAAAGTGAAATTATGCGCCCCAGATAGTAGTTAATACTTTTTTAAATTTGAAATACTTATCACGTGGGTTGTAAGTTGAGGAGGATATCACAAACAGTTTTCGATTGATGAACATATTGCCAACCTCACCTCTTTACTTACATGTACTTATTATTGTGCACACATATGATTTTTTCTTCCAGTTGAACAAATCAATCTCCCTGGAAGAAGTAATAAGTCTAGACGAAGAGGGAAAACTCGAAAGAAAGCTCAACAAATCTGTACTGAAAGACACAGTTACCGTTCCTGATGGCGGTTATACAATAATTCGATTCCACGCAAACAATCCAGGTAATTTTGAAATTTGATATTACAGTGGAACATCGTGTAAACAGTTTCCACATACTAACACAATTTTAACCCGTAAGACATTTCCTGACATGAGGTTCCATAGCATAATGCCCAGTAGTATGTCTCGAAGATTGGATGACTTCGGTGGATGACCTCGGAAGTTACGTCATGTCACGTGACTCACCGACGCCATGTTTGGTTGTCATGGTAACCCGTGTGAGCGGCCATGTTGTGACGCCATCCCCATAGTGATACGTGGTGTTAGTGCGCATGCGCAGCGCGTGTTGTTAGGGTGATACGTGTTTCCGTCGTCTGTTTTGATGCTATCTTGGTTTCTTTGGTAGCACGTGGTTGTTATGTGACCTAAAACCTTCTAATAGGAGAGAGGCGTATTTTGTTTTTTCTTACTGGGGAATACCCTCGAGATTTTATGCCAAATCACGGAACCCCATTTTGCGGAGTCGGCTAGGAATCCCATTTACGGAATCCCACCTATGGAATCACTTTTAGGGAATCCCTATAGAATTCCTTTTTCGAAAAACGAGGCCATGTAACCCCTTTTTCCGAGATGAGTCGTAGAGCAGTATGTAGAGTCACTCGATCGAGCAGTTGCTCTAAAACTCATTTGCTCGATCGGATTCGAGTCGTTCGAGCGATTTTAGACAGCTGGTAAGCCTGCAGTAGTGCTACAAGTCAGTACTAATATTGGGAAGGTAGTAGAAGACTATATAGTATTGTATGACTTAGGGCTGTCACGATTTTTTAATTTAGAAATCGATTAATCGTCGCAAATAATCGACGATTAATCGTACCTAAATGACCCCCCTCCCCCTCCTCTCTCTCTCTCTCTTTGAAGTCGATGAAAATGAAGTTCAAGTCAGTTGACCTACCTCAAGGAAACAACGAAGACGATCCTTTTTAGGTGCATTCAAAGCTTTGATGTTCTGAACATTTGAACCGTCAGTGTAATAATCAAGACCGGTCGGCAGTTGCGAACTTCGCAACTGCCGACCGGTCTTGATTATTACACTGACGGTTCAAAAGTTCAGAACATCAAAGCTTTGATGAATGTACCTGGAAGACTATTGCTTCCAACAGCGTCTTGGGGTTTAACATCGATGTTCTTAACTCTTTACCTTTAGAAACAATAGTTTTTTCATCAAATTTTCTTTTAATTATTAAACGTCTAAAACGGGATACAATTTACCGATTATTCGACAACGAAAAATACTAATCGATTTCGCCGTGACCGATCAGCAGTCGATTAATCCATTAATCGTGACAGCCCTAGTATGGCTACAGTAGAGGCAAATCACAGGACAGACAGCATAGGACATGGTGGAAGCCGATGGTAAGATTACCTTATAGGAGCTTGGAATCCCACTCAGGGAATCCCACTTATAGAATCCCCTTTTTGGAATCCCTATAGAGTACCTTTTTGGCAAAACGTCGGCGGTTATAGAATCCCTTTTTGGTCGCATATGCCTATGTGCGTGTAAAGACTAAAACAATCAGCTGAACGATTGTTATTTTTTGCTCTGAGCCAGTGCGAGAGCCGGAAGGGCGTAGCACATTGGTTAGAGCATTGGACTGCAGATCGAAAGGTAGTAGGTTCCATCCTAACCTGGGGAGCCGGAAGTACTTCAGGGCGGGGGGGGGGGGGGGGGGTCAGACCCCGGGAAAAAGGCGTTTGCTCGTACTAGCAGCCCTGCCATAACATGCCGAAGCATACATGTCTCGAAGGGCAAAAACCGAGATGGGGAAGTTTGAGAGGAAACTCCACCAACTCTGCCATTGAATTTTAAAAGCTCCCAGAACGGATTTGGGATGTATTTTAGTTTTACTTCGAGAATAAATCACTGAAAAAAAAATGAGTGACGATCCTGGGGAGAGCATTGTCTGCCCCTTCTCACCTCTGGGGCTTGGAGGTAGGGAAGTCAGCTGCCCCCTCTGCCCCAGTCGTCCGGATCCTGACCCGCGCCATCTGCGCTGTGTGCTTGGGCAAGACCCTTGACCCCAGTTACCGAAGGGTGACCTGCACATGAGTGGTGCAGCTCTTGTCTGCAGCTCTTGCTAACCCTGCTTGGACAGGACCAGTGAGTTACGTGCCCGACAGTTCTATCCGTGTATTCTTGCTTCTAAGGATGGGAGGTATTGAAATTTTGAATGCGATAACAGTTTCTGTATTTTTCAGGGGATATACCGCACTATCGGTTCGGCATTTCGCATCTGACTTTCCCAAAACTTACTGATAGTACCAAATCGGAATGTGCATCAGGAGAATACAGAATAGTTGTTCTTGTATCATTCTACCACAGCACTGCAAATCATATCTACAGTAATTTTGTGACTTGTTCTAAACTAGGGCTGTCGCGACTATCATTTTTTGTAATCGACTAATCGTGACCAGTAATCGACGGTTAGTCGATTAATAGTCGCTTCCCATGATTTTTTAGCAAATCATTCTTCTGTTCGTAAAACTCTGAAAATGACAATGGCACCAGTGTGTTCAGACGAAGTGGGGTTGTGGGAACATCAAATCGGTCCCGACTGAAGCTACATGTAGTCCAATCTTGGACCCACAGTCCGTAATATAATTTTTGGGGTTGGTACGTCCTGTAGGACGTACCAACCCCAAAAATAATATTACTGACTGCGGGTCCAAGTTTGAACTAGATTGAAGCCGATGAATTAAAATGAATTTACCAAAGAACGTTCCTGCATATGTTTCCTTTCTGCAATAAGTTTCTCGAAATTTTGAACATTGAGATCTATGCATTCCCTCGTCAGTTGTTAAAATTGGATCTTAGTCTGAAGTTCCGAACTTTGAGAAGTGATCTGACGTTCTGACTTTCGTCATAATTTTGTCACTTCCGCGCTTTGGGTTTTCCAATGGGTGCATTCGTGTGTACAAGACTGGAGAAATTCAGAAGAATCTATTCTTCTCGAGTAACTGTGAGTGTTCTTTCTTACACAGTCAGTGACAGTCGTACAGTCTTCCGGATATGAATGTTAACTATGGTTAGATATTTAAAGTTATTCACCTTCATTGATCATTCACCTGACAAAACAATGCAATTTAGCCCCGACGTGTAGTAGACGTGTACCACCTTGAAAATGAACGACGATCGACTAAAAATAAAAAACGTCGACTACTTCAATAGTCGACGGTTAGTCGACTAATCGAATAATCGCGACAGCCCTATTCTAAACATACCTAACCTTTAAAGCCCTATTTCAGGCATATGTAATACTACAGCATGTGTCCTGACCATACCATCTTTAAGAGGTCCTTTTGACAATAGACAAAGCACCTGGGCAGTAATTTCTAAACAAGTCTTGGCTGCCTATTAAGAAATCACTGCTAAGCAGCTGGACATGTACAGGTTGTAGTTCAGTGAGAATTTAGGACAATTGCGCAGGCCCCTGAGGGTTAACAAAACTGAAAAGAAAATCAGCCACTTCTTTCACAAAAATGAACCCTTCAACTGCTATTAAGTCTCAACAGGGCCCTATAAATAGTGCATGTAGGAATATTTGAAAATTCAGACAATTTTAGTATTCAATGATGGGTTCGATTCGGTTTTCGGTATCCCCATGACATCGGTATCGGTTCGGGTTTTCGGTATATTGCTCTTTTCTAGTATAAAATACTGTCAATGAGCTCAACAACTGCATTCTTAAGCCAACACAAATCATATCTCTAATAATTTTGTGACTTACTCCAACACACACCTTAACCTTTAAAGGGTCTATTTCATGCTTCTGCGATCTCCGAGCATGAGCACTTAACATACCATCATTAGGAGGGCGTGTTGACAAAAGACAAATCACCTGGGACTGATTTCAAGTCCAGATAGAACTGGAGACAATTACCTAGACTCTTCAGGGTTAACAGAACTGAACAGAAAATCAATCGCTTCATTCAACTGCTTCTTTCAAGGCCTTATAAACAGCAAATGTAGGAAAATGTGAAATTTCAGATAGCTTCGATATTCAGTAATTGGTTCGTTTTTTCAGCATTCCGATTATATGGGTAGGTCTACTTACCGAGAACAGCCGAGAACAACCGAGAACAAATTAAAATAATAAATAAAGGCAAAAATAAATATTAATTGTTAGCATATAGGTACCCTATGTTGTATATAAAATAAGAAAAAGCAAATTTAAAGCTTTTAGACCGACTCAATCTGTGGAGATGAGGATTATTTATCAATTTCGGATTCGCCGCCAAACTGAGAAGAGGCTACTTACCGAGAACGAGATTCTAACTGTTAATTGACACCGAGAAGAGACTACTCGCCGAGAACAAGATTGTCAATTAACGCTGACTGCGTCTAGTTTCATTTGCTCTCGGTAAGTAGTCTGTTCTCGGTGTAAATACAAATTTAAAATTGTTTGTTCTTTTGTCGCCTATACTGGTACATGCAATTCCCATCACCATTTACCACGGCTTTGGACCTGCAAGTCAAACATGTAGACTTGGCTGGTTTAAAATTGTTTGTTCGTTTGTCGCCTATACTGGTACATACTGTTCTGGTGTTCACTTTATGGTGCCAGTTGTCCCTGTCTTAGGTTGTTCCATAATTGAAATCTTAGCAGTCATCGGAAACAGACCTGCGTCACCAACTTCCCGCGACTTGGGACCCCACTTACACCAGACGTTGGCGTTTACTGCTAATGCCACTACTCGTCTTTGAGTTCGCTGACCAGGTTTTTTTGCCACGACTGCAGTTTTGGGAATAATCAATCGACCGTCAGTCGATGTTAGTGTGAAATTATAGCAAACAGTTTATCGGTTAGATCTGGTAATTTAAGAATTTTCCAATTTGTTTCTAATTTAATAATATTATTCATGCTCTCACAATTGTTGTTCGTCCAAAATTTGGGTATTTTATTGTTGTTTTTTCTTGATGAGAGGATCTTAGACCGTAATCGAGGCATGAATGATGTCAGATATTTGCTCTCAAAATTTAAGATTTCCGCTTCAATTTCATCATATGCTACATCATCGTCAGTCGCCAGAAGGCCACCCTTTGGCCCGAAAATCTTATTTACAATTTTGTTTACTGTCACATCGTCTTTCGTTTTTCTCAAATTGCGTTTTGTTCTCGGCAAGTAGCCTCTTCTCGGTTCGGCGCCGAATGTGGGAATTAATAAATAATCCCATTCACCGTAGACCTGGCTGGTTTAAAATTATTTTCATTTTGAAATATTATCTTGTTTTGTTCTCGGCAAGTAGTCTCTAGAGTAGATACATGCCTTATACGCAAACAGTAGACTTCTATTTTCATTTTTAAATTTTTGTTTTGTTCTCGGCAAGTAGCCTCTTCTCGGTTCAGCTCCGAATGTGGGAATTAATAAATAATCCCATTCACAGTAGACCTGGCTGGTTTAAAATTGTTTTGTTACTAATTTGTACATAATATATAGTAGACACATGCCTTAAAAGCTAACAATAAACTTTTATTTTCATTTTGGAATATGATTTTGTTTTGTTCTCGGCAAGTAGTCTCTAGAGTAGATACATGCCTTATACGCAAACAGTGGACTTCTATTTTCATTTTTAAATTTTTATTTTGTTCTCGTCAAGTAGCCTGTTCTCGGTTCAGCTACGAATGTGGGAATTAATAAATAATCCCATTCACCACTGACCTGGCTGGTTTAAAATTGTTTGGGTACTAATTTGCACATAATATAGAGTACTTACATGCTTTATACGCTAACAATAAACTTCTATTTCGATCTTTATATATTAATTGGTTTTGTTCTCGGCAAGTAGTCTCTTCTCGGTTTGACGGCGAATCCGAAATTGATAAATAATCCGCATCACCACAGACTGAGTCGGTCAAAAAGCTTTAAATTTGCTTTTTCTTATTTTATATACAACATAGGGTACCTATATGCTAACAATTAATATTTATTTTAGCCTTTATTTATTATTTTAATTTGTTCTCGGTTGTTCTTGGTAAGTAGTTCCACCGGGTGATATCGGTATCGTTTCGGTTTTTCGGTATATTGCACATCTTTTCTAGCTTCCCCCTCCCCCACCCGAAAGCTGCCAGGCACGATATGGTTCCTGGTTGTTCAAAGTGTCTTCAATCTCCAATAAATGAACAAATAAATGTGCGGGCCAATACAATGTCTGAATGCAAGAAGGGGTGATCACTTTGTAAGTTTCAGATCACTAGAAGGTGGTCTGCTGTTCCTTGTTTTAAAGAGACATCTGACTCTCTCTCTCTCTCTCTCTCTTTCTCTCTCTCTCTCTCTCTCTCTCTCTCTAAGAATAAAGAAACATGTAACCGCGTTAATTCTGAGAGAGAGAGATCGAGAGATCGAGATCGAGAGAGAGAGAGAGAGAGAGAGAGAGAGAGAGAGAGAGAGAGAGAGAGAGAGAGAGGAGAGAGATCCGGGTGTATCGTATCGCCATAGAGTCATTCTTATTTCTGTTTGTCAAGCTTAGCCCATTACTCTCACTTGATTGAGCTCTTCCCGTGGCGATAATAGGGCACGAGGTTTCGAAGACAACAAACCCAATTTATTGGGCTTAAAGTCACCCAGTGCATCAATAACTCAATGTCCCATGTTTACCCAAAAAGTAAAAAGTCCACAGCTGATATAGACATTCATTACGCACTGCTTGATTGGTAGCTTGTGGACATGTTGTGCCCTCATTGTCATTCTTACGGGTGGTTTGAGTGTTATTTGGGTAATACGTGTATATGTCATCCCGTTTGTTTGATGGAGGCCACCATGTTGGATTTATGTGGCGGCACATGGTTACTCTGGGTCCCAACGGGATATGAACGGGCACGAGAGGTCCTCAAAAATTAAGGTCCGTTCAGTTCCCTCATTTCCCCCTCACTTCCGCGATGATAGAAGTACTTGTTCGGAAGAGTACACTCCTTAGAAAAGAGTCTTTTCCGGAGCACGTTTTCGATTGCTCTGCTTGGTCTTGGTATTTCGTCTCTTCCTGTGACTGAATGTTTGTCACAAGTTATTTTTTACCATCGTCCAATCAGATTGTTTTTTCGAGATTGAACAACCAGTCAAATCACCGTGCTGCTACCGTGTAGTCATTCCACAAGGTGGACACGATAGTGATCTCGGTCAACATAGCACAACACATACTGCGCTTAGGCGTATGCAAAAATGAAAGATGTGCCAATACATGACTATATCATACCTCCTACAGGTATCTGGGAATTTCATTGGTTCAAAGACGTCACATGCAGACTGCATATAAAACCATATACTGCCCGTCAACATCAATTTACGCTGACAGCTATGGGTAATCTCCCCTTTGTTCATTGATTATTCAAAATGGCGGCAGCCGATAAACGCTTCAAGTTGAAAGATTGAGTGTCCGAAGCCCATATTTGGTCTGAAGTGCAGGTTAGGCAACTTAAAAGGCTTCATATTCTGTGGATGTGTGTCATGTTACCTTCGAAATGAAACTGTTTGGTATGTATGAAGTTGCCTTGTTACAATTTATGGGAGACTGCCTGTAGGCACTCTCCCATAAACTGTAACAAGGCAAAGACACGTGAACACATTGTGAGAATTCTCTCATTTAATTTTGATCGCTGTTGTTATTAGTTCTGTGCATCGATGCAGCAGTCGGTAAGATATATTCGTTACACAGTTTGTTAGTGGCCTAGTATGGTATATATAGTGTCAGTTAATTCCACATTGGACTCGAGCTTCGCTCTCGTCCAATATGAAATTAACTGACACCATATATACCATATTAGGCCACCAACAAAGTGTGTAACTAATAATATGCGCGTAACACGCCGGCACATATGTACATGCCAGTTTTGGGGGCACAACGGAGAACACTGTTACGGAGACTAATGCGGAGCAATGATTCGTGGGGACCAGTGTCTGAAATATCAGGCCCACAGTATTAACCTAGTACTAAAGTATCTCATCACAACCTCTGAAGTATGTTTCTGAAAATGTTACTGTTGACATACACTGTCTTGCCTTCTGCCGCTACAGCTACCAAACCCATCACTACTGCTCTTGGATGTGATTGTTGTACATGTTTGTAGAATCAGAAGAATCTGATCCTCCACGAACAGATTATTCTCGATAGGAATCAGACGAATCTGAAATGAAAGCAGAGATGGCTTTTGAACTGACGTGGGTTCTGAAGAGGAATCAGAGGATGAGGCGATTATACTGATCTGAGGGCATCTATAGTCAGACTTCCTTTTGATGATAACCCAGAATATTTTAAAAAAAAATATGGAATGGAGAACGATGAAGCGGCCGAAGAAGCAATTGCCTATCTTAAATGCAGTACGAATGAAGCAACTTGCGCGCAGTATCTGTACATTTTCGCGGTCATGCTAAATTGTCGATGAGATTGCAAATGAAACAAAATCGAATGATTCAAACTCCGATGTAGAGGCAGAATGTAATCATTTATGATCCAGAAATAAACAGTAATGAAGTACACGACCTTTGTCATTACGTCCCTGACTTGCAATAGGCGGACATCAGTGCAATTTGGTAGGAAAACATTTAATGACAAGCGCAAGTTTAATCGACATAGAAGCAATATTTACGCAGGCCTGAAACTATTTCTTCCACATTTTAGCCATTCGGGATACTTTAAAGCCAAAAAGGTGCTGTGGTGTCAAAACGCTCATGCGAGGGTGATGTAGTTCACTCTCTGATCCAAATAAATTTATCGCTTTTTAAATATGAACTGAATGAATGGAAATTGGTCACGGAAAAAAAATCCACAGAACTCGAAAGTTCTGACAAAATCATCGCTAAGCGAAAAAGGGACCAAGTTATATCTATACGCCATTGATTCAATTAATGGTCAGGTTGATTGTTGTTGGCACGTTTTTCTGCTATGGCACTTAGATAATAACTGATTAATCGATTAATTACTATTAATCCACTGGGTTTAGGGGGTCGTGAGTCCTTTAGATAAATACTTCATACCGTCGCGAGTCACTCGCGACGGTATGAAGTATTTATCATTTTTTAAAAACTTTTTGTACAGCTGATAACATACAATATTTTATTGAAGAAAAAACAATGTCTCATTATCACTCACTGGCAATTAACGTTGAAAGTTTGACCAAACATTATTTCTAACACCTTATTGGCAAAATAAGTAATATATATTTATTATTTATTCATTGGGGTTTACGGTCACATACTTATGCACAATGGCTAATCGTGACCGTGAAAGTTTTACGGGTGGAGGAAGCGGGTGGAGAGAACCACCGAGCAACGACGAGCAACTGTCAGCTCCTAAGCACTCTAACTCTGTTCAAGCTTCGCGCAAGCAGGGTTATAGTGGTTCAAGACATGTGCGCCATCGACGTGCCGTACGCTTTAGTACACGGCGTCATCATCGTGCCCCCACGTAGGCAATCGGGATAAAGTGCCTTGCCCAAGGACACAACGCGGGTCGTCCCGGACGGGGATCGAACTCGGGACCTCTAGCATAGAAGTCCAACAGTCTACCACTGAGCCACCGCGGTCCCAAAAGAAGTAATAAAAATTATTTTTGTTTCGTCATCAATGCTGCTCTTCACTGTTACATTCAGGGGTGGCGGAACCAGGGGGGAGGGGGGGGGGGGCGCAGGGGGCACCTGCCCCTCCACTTTTTTTTCCAAAGACGCGGTTACACAATGTGTTAAATGGGCGCAAACAAACGCTTCGATATACAAACAATTCTGTGATATATTATTTGTAAAATACACAAACGATAAAACGCTTGATGCAAATCTGGCTATCATTGCAACAAAGAAACCAAGACGTGATCAATCCACAAACAACAAAGATTTTTTTTCAGCTCTGCAGGTTAACCAATCAACAAACCAAACAAAACCACAATTGTTTCACAAATGTACGAAGGTCTCGCTCTGAAGAACAGAAACAACAAAGAAGCGCAGTTTCATCTCATACATTGTACCAAACGAAAAATGACATTGTAAATGCAGAGTAGCTGTAGAATTGATTTTGAACTCAAGAAACAGACCACGCTGCCCTCAATGAGAACACGGACGTCAAGCCACCCGTGTTAACCCTTTACCCAATGCAGACGATACCAAAATTCATTATTTTAAAAAAATTTTTTTCAAATTTTCCGAAAGGTTTCAACAAAACTTTACCATGTGAAGCCCCACATTGGAGTGAGTTCATTGAGCTTGCCCAATGAGAGGTAACATGATACAGTTTTGTTGGAATTTTGGGAACTATAGTTTTCTTCAACTGCAGAATTTGACCGTCGGCCGATTCGTTTGGCAAAGACTTAAAAGCAACAGCACAGCCCAGTAGCCAACTTTTAAAATAGAACACGTCAAATGGAAGTTACACTACAAAAGAAGTTTGACCAGCAGTTGAAAGACATATAATGATAAAGCTGTCCCCAAACTACTGAAACCAAGACACCGCTAATAAGCAGATGGTTATCTTGTCTTTTAGGAACAAAAAGAAGAAATAACTGCATACCATTCAGAATCGCCTTGCTGGCGATTCTCAAGAAGATCGATTATAATAATTTCATATATCATGATGTTGGTTCGTGTGCTAAATCGCGTCCACTTCGCCAATGCACCGAAAGGTAGCAGCAGTGCTAACAGCATAATGATTTGATTAGTTGTTGATTCCTAGAAAATAACGATTGGTCAAGGGGGTGGCAGGAGAGAATTAGTAAGGTCAAGAGTCGTCGGAATAATAGTGGGAGAAAGCGGAACAGTCAAAAATGTTAAAAATAGTACCTAATTGTTTAGTGTGCACTCACGAACAATCGACCAGTGCTGCTATAACTATTGGAGTAAAGAGGAAAAGACAGCAGGAATTGGCATTGGAGTTGTGGTGTTCTTTACTCACAAAGATATACAAATATCCTCTAGAATTCAGTTATAGATATTCCAATCAATAAGTATTTAATTCACATTGAAAGTATAAAGATATTGTCAGAATTATTGGAACTACGCAGTGCAATCTCAAACTAGACTGCAAAAAATATAGGTTCTCTTTAGAGCCCAAACTGGTTCTAATCTTGTCCCTAAGATGGAACCAGTTCTGTTTAAACAGTATTTATTTAAAATCAAATAAATTTATAAAGATTAACATTAAATATTAACAGAGTTAAACATAAATTGAGGGGGGGGGGGGGGGTTCAGCCGTAACTTTAGAGCTTATACGAGGTTGTCTCAAATCATTATTAAGCAAAGGAGATATGAACAGTTGGCAAATCGAACCAGTTTTGGTTCTCTTCAGAACCAAAACTGGTTCGATATGCCAACTGTTCATATCTCCTTTGTTTCGAAATGTTTGGCGACTGCATTGAATAAGCTCCAAGTTTACTGCTGAATCTACTTCAGTTCATGTAATATTCTGTTAAAATTGAATGCTAATCTTGGTAAATTTGTTTGATTTAAAATAAATACTGTTTAAACAGAACTGGTTCCATCTCAGGGACAAGATTAGAACCAGTTTTGGTTCTAAAGAGAATCTATATTTTTTGCAGTGTAGAACCGTCGCGAGTCTTCATTCATGAGTATTTAGTTTACAAACAAATCTTACACTATTGTTGTGTCATTAAAGATTCGTAGAAATCAATTCTCGATTAAAGAACATTTCTTGCCATGATTCAAAGAAAATGAATCTTTATGGTACTTTGGGATTCAATCGTCTAGATTGTTTCAGTTTGTCAGAAAAGAGAACCGTCGGTCGCCTTTCCGATCAACTTAAATATTCATGAAGCTGAATCCAAACCATGGGCGATGGACGACTTTTTAAGGGATGGACTGGTTTCAGGCCATAACAGCTTCGAGTTTATTACATAATTTGACTGGTGGCTTGAGAGTTTGGATCGGGTGAGGGTGCTGCTTGTTAATCGTTGTTGATTGGCGATGAACGCCATACTTTTATTACTAGCTACAATTTATGCAGTATGGACGAAACTATTTAAACGGGATGGTTGTGGTTGGGATACATCACACTCAGCCTAGAATATATACAAACGCAGTGTTTCTCTGACGATTAAATATTTCATTTCACATTTTCAGGTGTTTGGTTCCTCCATTGCCACATAGAGTTTCATCTAGAAATTGGCATGGCTGCATTGGTACAAGTTGGAGAGCCAAATCAATTCCGCAAGCCCCCAGCGAAATTCCCCAAATGTGGTAACTGGAAGTGGACAGCTGACAAAGACGAGGAGAAATGTCCGGGTACCTCGGACTCATCCATATCACGACTGTCAATCGTTCTTTTAGCATGTCTATTTCTTCTCGGGGTATATTTTGTATGATCGTTATCTGTAGATGTATGTAAAATCTAGAGAAATTCAAGTGTATCAAAATTGTAGCATCTACTAACAACATGCTGTCTCCTAAACGTCACGAGAACAGGGATATAAATTCTAGATGTATATGGAGTGCTCCAGCCCACGTCTCCAAACTAAATCTTTCGTCTCGTCAGGAAGTGGTATGAAAGGTGCTTTTGCCCGATAATGGGCGGACTCGTCCAAAGATCTCCGCACAAGCAAAAACTATCACGGGCAGTTGATAGCTTGCTGAGAGAGAGAGAGTTTGACCAGCCTTAGGAAAGACCAATGGCAATCGGCAAAAGAGAGGGGCGGTATTGGAATTTTCAGTTTGGTGTCGGTTCCGGTAGAGTATCTGACTTGCCCGACATTTGCTGATAGTACCAATGGGGAAATCACATCAGACAAATACAGAATAAGTTTTTTCGTCTGTCATTCTACCACAGCGCCACAAATGCCATTGTCAATAAGCCTGACATTGGCATTCTTTTGCCAACACAAATCATGCCAACAGTACTCTCGTGATTTGTTTACTCTTGTGATTTATTTCAACACCCATCTTAATATTTAAAGGCCTATTTCATGCTTTTGTGATCTCAGGGCATGCGAAATTAACATGCCCATCATTTTTAGAGCCTGTTGACAAAATACAAATTACTTGGGAAGTGATTTAACAGGCAGCCAAAACTGGACTAGAAATCACCACAGAGCTATTAAACATGTACAGGTTATAGCCAAGTGAGAATTCAGAGCAATTACCCAGACTCTTAGGGATTAGCAAACCTGAAAAGAAAATCATTTACGTTTTTCCAACAGCTATCAAGCCCCTACAAGGCGTTATAAAATAGCGAATGTTGAAAAATGTGAAATTTTAGAGGGTTTCGATATTTAATGATTGGCTCGGTTACGTTTTTTCGTTATCTAGATGAAATCAGGTTCGATTCGATTTTTCAGTGTGTTACCCATATTGGAATCGGTTGAGAGCGCTAGGGCCCAGTGGTTACGTCATTGGACTTCAAACAAAAAGGTGCACGGGTCGATCCCCGCCAGAGGAAACAGCGTTGTCCTCGGGCAAAGCACTTTATTCCGATTGCCTGTGTGGGAGCAAGGTGGCGCTGAGTACTACAGGCGCACTGCACGTCGACAGTGCACTTGTCTTCAACTATTGCTAACGCTGCTTGTACTGATTCGGACATTTACTCTCTCGGTTGTTCTCTCCGAGTACTCCGTCCTCCCCCACCCGTTTTTTAACTGTCCGACACGAGGTTATCATGGCTGTCATGTCGTTCCCTGAGTTCCAAAGTGTTCTATGTGCCAGTAGGCACATAGAACACATTGGAACTCAGTGGACGAAGTGTCAAGTCAAAAAAGGTATTGTTTGGTAGCAATTTTAGAAAAGGTATTCATAAAGTGGGGTATGGTTATTCATTAGAATTAGAAAGAATGGGATTTTTTAGGTGGTGGTTGTGGTGGTGGTGGTGGGGGGGGGGGGGTGGCGTCAGTAGTTACTGTAATGAACTTCACACCGAGATATACAGTTCGATCACCGCCAGAGGTAACTGCGTTGTGTCCTTGGGCAAGGCACTTAATCCCGATTACCCACGCGGGGCACGGTGGCGCAGTGCACTAGGGCGTAATGCACGTCAATGTTGTACATGTCTTCAACCAGTGTTAAACCTGCTTGTGTGGCGTTAGTACTTTGGGGAGTCTGACAGTTGCTCGGTGGTTCTTTCTGGATATTCTGTCGCCTTGCATCCGTAAAACTGTCCGACACGAGATGATCCTGGCTGTCGAAAGTGTCGTTAAACTCCAACAAAGAAATAAATAACCGATAATGCTAAGAGTCATTATTAATTGCGGTTAATGTAGATTTCCAGTCAGAATAGCTTGTCGAGAACACTGGTCTCCTACACAGCTACAAAACTGCATTGCTGGAACGACAGCAAAAATATCGCAACTTAACCACACACTCCCCACCCATCTTACGATGGAGTCTTGACAATCAGTGACGTTTCTTACCAATAAATGGCGTTTGCTGATGTGAAATATGTCACACTGTTACTGTGATCACAGCGTAACGGTTTTCACATCATCAAGCATCAAACGAAAGCCTAGTACTAAAACTGGGGACACGGTATCATCTTTCCAAACTCCGCACTTATTTTTTTTTGTTCATAGCAATTAAATTATGTTGTAAATATTCAATTTGTATATTTATTTTTCACATACATTATAAGTTATCTCCGCCAACATATCTGGTATATCGAGACTTAATACCTGGATGTCAGTTTTTAAACACCGAGTTGCAGGCGAGGTGTTTAAATGAGACATCCAGGTATTAAATCTCCATATACGATAGATGTCGGCGGAGATAACTTTTTGCCCCGTTTGAAACACAAAACAAACTTAGTGGAAAGAAATGTGTGGACGCATTTCTCACGCTCCGCAGTCAGTTGGACCAAATTCGTGAATAATTATTTTGCTTTTACGAACACAGAAGACAACAGATAGAGTTACATCTCTTGGGTCGTTAAGGAAACGAGTAAACAGTATTTTGTTGACATATCGTCCTCTGAGTTCCAATGTGTTCTATGTGCCTACTGGCACATAAAACACATTGGAACTCAGGGGACGATATTTGCGCTTATTTTATTTTTCTCAAGTTGCTTTATTTAATTATTCGACTTTTTAATTTATAACGGCAATATAGGATCGAATTGTCGGAAATCTGATGACATTTGTGACTATTTTCAGGTTTTTTGGTTCGATTTGTATATCGAGCCGACCGTGAGCGAAACGCTTTCTTTTAAACCATATACTCCCGATGTTTTGCGTGCCCATATACCCTGAATGTTGCACACTCTCATATACCTTGGATGTTGGGTGCACCCTTTGTCATGTTCTATGCCAGGAAGTAGACATAAGGCGCGACAACTCTAAACAATGATGAACCATTATGAACATTTTTTATGGCTCCCAGTACAACACTTGGCTTCTAAAAAGTCAAACGACCGAACTATTTCACAACGAAATATAAATTTTCAAGAGGTGTCACTCCCATTTTGAGAACTCTTCCAATATGTCTATAAATGAACAAAAATGTAGTTGCAAAAGTAAAAAGTGTGCAACAAAAATACTTGGTTTCAACTTTTGATAGCCATAAACTTTAATCCTTCACTTTACACGACAAGAAGAAATGACACGCTCAAATAAACTTAAAATGTTAATTTTATGCTTCCAAAATATAGCCTTTCAATCGGCACAGGCTCTTTGAGATTGTTACAATGAGGGATCATAAAAATATTTTGAAGACAAACATTGCAAAAAAGAAGAATGGCGAATTTTTATAAAGAGCGCTCGCATAATAGGACCATTACGTTATATTGCGCACATTTGTTTTAATCTTTCATTCAAGTAATCTTTCCTCTCCCGGCTGAAGATCATCTCGCGAAATTTGATAAATAACACTCTACACTCCAAGAAAACGTTATTGCACAAGCGTCCAAAAAGCGAGGAATAGTTGTATTTCCACGACTTATTTTTTTAAAGGAAGCCTTACATTATATACTTAGAATATTATTGTTTGTATACTTTTAAGATGATTATAAAACCATGTGTCGCAACAACATGTATGCCACGTCAACACTGTGATCGATATTGCACTGTCGTATCTCGGAGTTTACCATTGAAATCAATAGATAAATAAATGAAGTTGGTATAAGTTTAGGAATCATGATGTGTGAAGCTGACAGAGAGGATGGTGATGAGAATTGATTAATAAATTAATAGATATATTTTGGAATAAGTTTTATCCTGGTAAATTCTTGTATACTGTGAATATTCATCATGACGGGGTTATAGAACGAGATAGGCAGGTACTCTGAAATCATACGTGGAACGTTGGTGAACTTCTGGTGGAAACCTCAACAGTAAGTTATCAGAGATAAAAGAGACCAAGTAGAAAATGTTTTGTTATTAGGTTTTTCTACCACCACCAGCACGAAAAGAGAAAACAAATTAAGTCTTGCCTAAGTTTTTATTTCCCATAAAAAGGTCGAATAATAATTGTTCATGAAAAATGGTCGTTGCACCCTTTGTCTCTCTTTTTATTGTTTGTATTGCCAGTGATGCGAAATTTCTGCAAATTTCTTAATTTCATCTATTCATGTACCGAAATTCTGAAATTTTATTTCTATACGTTTGCATGAAAGTGGTCTTAAAAGACCATTTTCATACAAATTTTATAGAAATAAGATAGAGGTCTTACCGTGTTGTTTAAACGAGTTTCATTTTTTTAAAAAACTTAAATTTCACAAATATTTCTTTAAAATGTAGGAATTTTAGCTAATTTCAGCGAATGTGTTTAAATACCATTTTCGTCTCGATTGCTTGAAAGAATTAATATATGCCACAACTGTTTTTTCTATGCTGACAAGCAATTAAGGCGAACACACAATAGTCCCGCCTCAAGTAAGGTTTGGTATATTTTGTTTGGTTTAGCTTTCAGAGAGAGTGGTTGGAGGATTTATTAATTCGAAAAATTTTCACAAGTCCCTTTCCATATTTTGTAACTCTTTTTAAATTTTGTTGAACTTTTATACTGAATTTGATTTTAACTTTGTTAATCAATCTTTCTTATTAAAACTGAACGTTGTTATTTTATCTAACTGTGTTGTAGCCTCGTGTCTTATATTTCGTCAACTATATTACAAATTCTAATTTTTAGTTTACTTCATATTTGTATCTAGTTTGCTCCAACAGAACTTAGAATTCACCAGACAACACTTACTTTTAAAGAACACGATTCTCGAGAATTTCCTATCGTTGCCTGAATGCTAGAATGTCCTATGTCCCATATGGGACATAGGACATTCTAGCACTCAGGCGACGATATTATAAGTTATTCTGTTTGTTGACAGGGGACATGGTCTCACGTTCCCTGCATGAAATTTATATTCAACCGAGGTGTCAGCCGAGGCTGAATATACGTTTCATGCGGGGAACGTGAGACCATGTCCCCTGTCAACAAACAGAATAACGTATATGTCCCGTTCTTCGCTTCATTCGAATCATTTTAAAATTTGTTGTTGTACAGTGAATATTAGAAAGCGGACGTTGTTTCGGTAAGGGGTTAACTTTTATCATAACAGACTGGAGTGATTTCCCTTTATTCAATGTTTACGTACGCAATCAACGGGACGAGATGCTCTCGATTCGTTTCAGTTTATCTTACAGTAAATTAATGAAAATAGACCTTATAATCTAATCGGTTTCATAAATAATTACCCATGTTTACATAACAAATCTTTTTGTACGTAATAACGGTACTTTTGTGTGTATTTTACTTCAGTTAAATGTATTTGTCTCAGTTGATTTCAAGTGCAAACAAGACGCTTTCCTTGACAGTGGACATAAGAATCGCTGACAGTAGACATATGCGCGTGCCCGGCGACATAAAATAAAATCAACGAGGCATTGACCAATCACTGCAAGGTATTGCGGTTGGTATCGGGACATTAATATTTGATGACAAAAATATAAAAAACAATGTAAAATATATTCTGGTGAATAAGTTTAGTAGGGAATGCACACACCGCCTTTAACAGAAACATCTCAGACTTTTCTCGTCATGAAAATCGCCTCTAGGTAGAGTTATCTCCCCTGGAATTATTGTACGGGCTAGCAAGTTCTAATTAAGAAGTGTGTAATTGTTTAGAGAACACCTATAACATTAGTAGAATATAAAGAGAAGTTTCCTTTTATTACTTTTAATTACGAAAACAACGGACATCTCTCAGAGCTGTCTATTGTTTTTCTTTTTTAATACTTACAGAGGGAAACTTGGCTTTTTATGGCAAGCTAATTAGAAGCAACTAAGTAGCTGTTTACTTAGCTCATTGTTCAGAGAATGTGTTGTTACAGTAATCTGAAAGTTTTTTATTCTTCCGACTGCCTGCTTCGTAGGAAATAATTTGCAAATCTTACCCACTGCACTTTTATATCAATGGAAATGATAGTGTCTGTAATATGTATCACGATGTACACACGGTTGGAATAATGAACAGAAAAAATTACAGAATATCAAATGATGCGAAAGTGCCATTTTCTTATTTTTAACCCTTTACCCAACGTAGACGATATCAAAATTTATAATTTTAAATACCATTTTTTTAATTTTTTCAAAAAATTTCAACAAAACCATATCATGTGACCCCTCTTTGGAACGAGCTCGACGAGCTCGTTCCAAAGAGGGATCACATGATATGGTTTTGTTGAAAGTTTTCGAAATATAATATTTTTTCAGCTGCTGAATTTGTATATTGCGCGGGCGGATGCGGGCGATTCATTGGGTAAAGGGTTAAATTGGTTTAAACAGAAAATTCTAGTTAAATGTTCAAACTGATTGGGGAAAAATTGTAAAAAGCCAGCTTCTGTATTTTTATACCACTCTACAGGAAAATGTCTGACATTTGTGAAATAATGCACACATCGCGGATACATATTCGTAAACATTTCGAAATTTCAATTTTTATATGAAATTCTCATACACTTAGTGTTAAATTTACTGAAAACTCTAGAAAATTAAGGGGAGCTAACTTTCCTGCTAATCTCATCCAATGGGGAGCGTGGTAGCTCAGTAGATAGAGGTGCAGGCTGCAAGCCGAGAGGTCCTCGGTTCGAATCCCACCTGCGGCAACCGCGTTCTGTCCTCGGGCAAGACACGGTGGCGTTGTGTACTAAGGCGTACTGCACGTTGATGGTGCACTTGTCTTCAACCAATGCTAACCCTGCTTGTGTGGAGTTAGTATGTTGGGGAGCTGACAGTTCCTCGCCGTTGCTCGGTGGTTCTTTCCGGGTACTCCGGTTTCCTCCACCCGTAAAACTATCACGGTCATGATTAGCCATTGTGCATAAATATGTGACCTTAAACACCAATAAATAAATAAATAAAATGAATAAATAAATAATCTCATCCAATGACGAAAATTGTCAGGTATGTGATTTCCTTTAACAGCCCACACAGCCACCCACCCACGCCACACACTACAAGCAATTTCAGCAGTGAACGTCAAGTATTATTGTTGCCAAATCAACTACTTCCTTCCACACAAGTACACGCCACAACCTGAGAACACTGATATTTGATAACTATTTTTTGATCGATCCTCTTCGCACCGTAACCCTTTGAACCCTGGCGATATCTTCCATGCTGTTCAAAGACAGCAATTGGGAGAGTCCACATCCGTTGTTTGGGGTGGGGGTGGGGTGGGGGTGGGGGTGGTAGACCAATTAATATTTTCAACGTTCAGCCATGAGGCTGCACGTTAAAAATATTGATTGGTCTGCTCCATACAATAGTGGGAAATCGTTACGCATCATGTTCCTGGGCCGGAAAATGACCTCTCGGGTTCAAAGGGCTAAGGGACGTGCAACCTTACTTTGGTCAAATTTCAGGTAATTTTCTTCAAAGTCCAAAAAAGGCACGAAGTTATTAACCCCAATACATTATATACCAAAATGCTTGGAATAAAATGTAGAATATGTGGAAACTGAAATCTGCCATGTAACTGCTGCCTTGTGGTAGATAGCACTGCCTGAAGTATGCTATTGCATAAGTAAGAGACCATGAGTTTTACATCAAAATACCCTAAAATAAAATAACAGCTGTATTTTAGAAACATTCAAGTACATACTCGAAGAAATCTTTTCCTAATTCTTGAAAGGAATAAAGAGTGAGGCCAAATGTTATGATTGGTGTGCTCACTGAATGAAGGCTGCCATTTTCTTGTGTTCATGTTTTGATTTGGGGAAGTTCAACAAAGGTCAACTTGAAGAAGCCCACTAGAAGAATGAAAGGACAAAAGTGTATCTCCCTACATCAAGATGGATGTGTCAGTGTGGTAGTTTGGAAAGAAGCTATGATCTTCTCTTTGTAGAATGTACTGCACAGTCATGGTTACACACACACAAAATGAAATATATTTACTGACCTCTCACACTTTAACCACTGTTATCCCGTGCGTCAAGTATAGTGATCAACTTTAATTTGTTATTTCAGTCTGGTTTATCAATAAGTTGTTTTATCATATAACTCGTCCGTTTTGTTCACTTTAAACATTTGATATTTTGTTTTCATATTGATCAGTGATAAATAAAGCCTTCCGTTAATTTCATTGGTCAATTTCAAAACTAGACAATTTGATTGGCTGAACAAAATACAACTGGGCCACATTTTCATAATTTGCATAATTAGAGTTTGGAGCTTTCATTGGTCAATCTCAAAACTGGACAATTTGATTGGCTAAACAAAATACAACTGGGTGACATTTGCATAATTTCAGTAGGGATAATTTACGTTATCTGTCCTATTTAGGGTTAGTTATATTGTATTAATCTTTATCTACAAGAAAAACGCCATTCATTTTTTTAATATTTTCACTTTTTGCTTCCAAAACATAGGTTATGACCCCTCATTGGAACGAGCTCGACGAGCTCGTTCCAATGAGGGGTCATAACCTATGTTTTGGAAGCAAAAAAAATGAAAATTTTTAGTTTTTCGAGGCTGTTTTTTCCAAGTGCCGTCTGCAACTCAAGTCAGGTGATGGTTTAAAAGTCATACTAAGTGGCTAATTTGTGCGTGTGTGTGTCATATGATAAATAGAATATGAAATGAGTGTTTTTCTCATGTAATATTTATGAAAGTCGTCCGAATTTTCCGTTTGGGCTCGCCAGAGGCTCGTCAAAGCGGACAATTCTTAGACTCGTTTCATAAATATTATATGAGAAAAACACTCATTCCATATTCACCATTTCTTCTTACTCTTGAACACCAATATACTTATGCTATCTGTTGGGGACAAAATACGAGTAATTGTAACCTTACACTGCAATAAATCATCAAATGTACATAAAAGTACATTGTTCTTCAATACATATAAAATTAACCCTACATAACTATTATCACCTCTACCTCTCCAAAGGAGACTTATTGGCATATTGCGATCAGAAGGGCACATCAAGTAGGCCTCCCATTTACAAGGTAAAATTCTGCAAAACGACAACCACTACCAAACAGATACCACTCCAAACATTTGTATGTGCAAAGATCTTATTACATTGCAAAATATTCTTTTTAGACATTAAGCACTAAACCATCCATGTCTTTTACTTCCAAATATAACACTTAATCGGGGGTGCGCGGTGGCGTTGCGGTAACAGGTTCTCGTCAGATCACCGAAGTTAAGCAACGTCGAGTCCGGTTAGTCCTCGGATGGGTGACCGTCTGAGCGATCAATTCGGACTCCCGCGTTGTGTCCTTGGGCACTTAACCCCGATTGTCCACATGGAGGCACGATGATGCCGTGTACTAAGGCGTACTGCGCGTCGATGGTGCGCATGTCTTCAACCAATTTAACCCTGCCTGTTCTGCAGTGCGGTGTTACAATGTTGGGGAGCTGGCAGCTGCTCGTCGTTGCTCGGTGGTTCTCTCCGGGTACTCCGGCTTCATCCACCCGTAAAACTGTCACGGTCACGATTAGCCATTGTGCATGAGTATATGACCTTAAACATCAATAAATAAATAAATAAATAACACTTAATTTATCGATAAATGGTGTGAATAGAAAACCCCTGCCATTATCAATTCGTTGGGCCAAAGAAGACTCCATAATAGCTCCTCTGAAAAGTGCCAAGTGCCACGTTAGTGACTCTACGCAGCATCCATTAGCTTGTTGTTTGATCAGTAGAAGGGAAAAATATTCACTAGAATTATTTCGTTTTATTACTTTCCAAAATGTGATTTACTGGGATTTCCGGGTTTGATTTTTAACGATAACTTCACAAGTGAATTATGCAATCAACAATTGGGTCATGTATTCGTGCGCGCAAACGAAGACGCTTTGCCGTGGATGTAATGAGGACTTCATTATTTTTGTAACCCTTTACCTAACACGAAAAGCAGACGACACTTGCAAAAAAAATCTTGAATAACTGTTATTTTCATTTTTTGTCTCTAAAACATAGGTTATGAGCCCTCATTGGAACGAGCTCGTGTTTGTGTCTCAAAAACATAGGTTATGACCCCTCATGGGAACGAGCTCGACTTGCTCGTTCCAACGAGGGTTCATAACCTATGTTTTAGAGACAAAAAACGAAAAAATAATAAAAATTAATTGGCAATATTTGAAAATAACGCTGGCCGGTTTTGAGGGTTACGTTAGGTAAAGGGTTAAATAATATAATTATCGTTAATAATGAAAAGTAATAAACAGAGTAATCGCTTGACTGGACTGGTTACGTGAAATAATTCATTCGAGGCGTGGGACTTTTTTGTAAAACACTCGGGTTTGTACAACGTCACTCACCTCTCATGAATTATTTCACGCAACCAGTCCAGTCAATCGATTCCTCTCTATGCAATTCATTGGAGGGTTCCAGCAGGCCCTTTTCAACAAATTGTAACAAATCATTTAGTTATGAACAAAATCGTACTGAAGTATGACTCCCATTGTGGGCAGAAGGGATGGCATCTTTGAAATAATACTCGTTACAAATCCCCTTCGAAAAATAATTTAGAACTCTATCATTTAACCCCTTTCCCAATAAACACCATACCAAAATTTGGTATTTTTCAAATTTCTCAAACATATTCCAAGAAAACCATATCACGTGACCCAATGAGCTCATTCCAAAGAGGGGTCACATGATATAGTTTTGTTGGAATTTGTTAACTATACAATCACTACTAATTTGACCTGTTAATCGCATATATATGCTGTAATTAATTAACTACTGTTAATTGAACAAAAAAAAGAGAATCCGGTGATTTATGAAAGAATTTCACTCACATGAGCCAAGGTCCCCATGCATATAAACCAAGTTGGTCATGGTGCGTCTATTAAAAGCTTTTTGCCAATTATATCTTGTGTGCCAAACCTCTAGTCAAAACTTAGTAAAACAAGTTTATAATAGACTGAATGCACAAGTTATCATAAGGATATAAAAAAATGACCAAACTCCAGTTGATTGAATACTCCTATTAAATTGCAATTTTGTCAATGGCAACAGAGGTTATTCAGTTAGAAGATAAAACTGTACATATACACTTTATGCTTATCAATGAACAAATGCTGAAGCCTCGGCTAAAGGGAGAGACAAGATGAGAAGAAGTGTCGGCAGAATGTTATGTCAGTTCTCCAAGTGACAAGATGTAGGTATGGAACCAAATTTTCCATTCTCCCGCACTACACATAATGACTACCCTCACCCTTTACCCATGCTTAGGACTGGCAGGCTAAAGAAACAGCCAGGCGGATTTAAGGTCATAGTATTATCAGTCCCTGTGTTCGCATGTTAACACAAACTATTAGTCAGGGCGGATATTGTATGTGCAATGTGGCTGATCAATAAAACACTCACAATGTGTTATTTCTGAAACGATGACAAAAGACATTGATCGATGCTCATCTTGGTGTGATTGTATTAAGAATTGAATTCAATTTTTATAATCTTTATTGGAGTATGAACGTGTGGGAATGGGTACATTTTGAAGTGCAGGTACCTCAACTTAAAGGCTCAATAATCTGTGGAGGTGTTTATATTTTCTGAAGTGAAATTATTTTGTCTCTCTGGATTTGCCTTGTTACCCATAATTGTTACAAGACCAAGGCATATGAACAAATGTCGATGATCAAAAATAATTTAGCACTCTGCCATTTAAACGCGAATCTAATTTATTTCATACTGAATGACCACATGTCCAGGTTTTACATTTTCTTGCTGTACAGTTAAAACTAGAAGTCCTGTCACAAACTGTGCGCTTATCTAGATTTAATTGCGCGTAGGAATTGCCATATCGAATGACATCCAAAGCACGGCGGGTTCTCCTGGTTACTCAAAGCAAACACAGGCAATGTTTCTGCCAATGGACGCCGAGGTCCATTGGCCGAAACATTGCTTGTGCACAGGCCATATGTGCAGACTTTGACGGACTTGCTATGGTCATAACACGTAGATTAACGCTCAGATCGACGTGCTATTTGAGCGCATTTCATGACAAGACTTCCAGTTTTAACTGTATGTGTTCCGCGTATTCCTACAATGACATTCCACGTACGATTTTTTTTCCTCACCTCTCTTGAAATCTCTTGCAAGAGATTCGTGGGTGACACTTCTCATTTATTTTTTTTTAATCTCGTCCTCATGATCGAAAGCTCTCACAATGACGTCCTTCGGTAATTTCTCGTGCAAGGCTCCTCACAATAATTTGTATTCGGATTGAAAGAGACTCTTGCCAAACACGAATAATTTGTCGTTATCCAACCACTCGAGTCACAACAAGAGATTCATCAACAGAATCGTTTTTCCGCAATTTGATTGTCCTACAATCAATCTTCTTAAGACTGGTGCACACGAACGAATATTTTTCTCAGGTCGCAGCGATTTGATCGGCGACGGTGATAAAAATCTACGATCTTGATCGCGCGATATTTTCGCACGATTTTACTGAGGCTGCGTACAGGTCCCTGGTAAAATACGCCAAATACGCACAATCTGTACCATACGATCGCTAAATAAATCGCTGCGTGTGTCCACACGTGATCGTAAGTGAAAAACCGCCGACGATTCGATCGCTGCGATCCAGCGAAAAATATTCGTTCGTGTGTCCCAGTCTTTATGATCCTCGGAAACAATAAATGATTCGATTTATTAGACGTCGATTCGTTCCAAGATAAATCGTTAACTCTTAGAAGCCGGGGAATCAGAATGAATTTATTAAACATGACATACCGCGAAAAACTTACAGTAAAGCAGGTGCTTCCAGTCAAGTGTCGTCTGCCTATTCAGGCAGACGACACTTGACTAGAAGCACCTGCTCGGTGTTTAATTCTCCCTCGGCCCAAAGATAGCCGAACCGTCACAGCCAAATTACCTACCGTATTACATCACAGGCAAGAAAACTCGACTCCCGGCTTCTAAGAGTTAATTTCCATCTCGTTTTATTGTAAATTTCTTATCTTTAGTTTATTTTTTCTTGTCTTTTCACTAAATTTTTATTTTTTTCGACTACGATGTTTATGTGCACGTATTTTTTAATTTTTTTAATATAACTTTCATTTCCAATCCATTTAATTTCTTAGCGTGTTCCTGTATTGCTACGATACCACCCTTATCGCCGGAACCCGTCACGTTTATCTTCAATAAAATCTCTTCTGATTCCGGCTTCATTTTCGCTCGTTTAGAAGGTGTTATCAACTTGTTAACTAAATCGGCAGTCATATTGCCAGCTTCGGAAGCTAACTTGCTGTCGGCTTCTATCACGGCTTTCTTGCCGGTGCCCACTGCGGTCTTTTTCTCTGACCTTCACCACTGTAGATGCGATCTGTTTCACCGCACCACTGGTGAAAAATAGCATCACAGAATTCATCATGCCCGATCCACCGCAGAAATAAGATCTCTTAAATCCTCAGTTCTTTATCACCAATATTGTTGTTTTCGTTTTCTCTTTTTTCTTTTTTCTTTAATTTTTCATTTCTTTTTATTTTCTTACAATTTTTGTAGTTCTCATAACAGATTTATAATATAATTTATACAAATCTTTATTCACGACCTTTTGCCTCAACAATTCGTCACACGAAAACTCACTATCTCGTTTACCGGCTACTCTCTATTCCCGAAGGACTATAATCAGAAAAAACCATCCTGGCAGTCTGTTCGTAAACGTCTTGGCGTACACATCAGCATGGGAACCGTCTTAACTATGCTACAATTCAATAACTACTACATAGTAGCCAAGTAGCCAACCGAGCAGCTTAGACCGCCCGAAAGACATTTATTTTGAAATAAGACATATTTGGTATTCAAGATACACTTTGTAAACAATAACGTTAAATAAACAAACTGTAATGCTTATATACCTATCCTTGACGTACAACGCCGCCCAGGAACAACTAGAGATAAAATACCTTTTTATATTTGAAAGGAAAAACCTCTGGAAACCTGTATCCAATAGCAGCTGCGAAGTACGTCTCAGGGAAGTTACTGGACTTGCAACTTGAAATCAGAAATGTGAAAATACTTTTACACCTGTAGCCTTAAACACAAATTGTCAGATAAAATTATGAATTCAAAGTTGTCTGGTCTAAGCAATGGCGAAGGCTAGAATTGAAAATTCTAATTTTCTAATTGGTTAACAATTTTCAAATTTTCTCATTGGTCCAAAATGACCAAACTAAAATATGTGAACATTTTACACAACGTGAAGACAAATGTTTCCCGCTATTCTACGAAACGCGGAAAAATAATATTCTCTTATGGGTTTCAATTTTCGGACGATCTCTTTCTTCATATATTCCCAAGTTTCGAGGTCGGGATTGAATAACTTGGTCGCCTCGCATTTCAATTCGATATCCCGTATCTGTCTCGCCTTATCGCTCACTTGAAAATTTCTCTTCGATTTGAGAAATTGACGAATCGTCTCCTCTCTCTTCTTAGGATCTTTGATTTTTAGAAATAACAGTTTTTTGTTTCTTTTTCTGTTTTTCGTGGGTTTTTATTTGTTTATTTTTAGGTTTTGTTTCTTTTTGTGCTTTCCTCTCGTTCCTGGTTTTAAATAAGGTCCTTATACAGACGTTCGATCAGTATATCTACTCTCGCTATCTTTCTTGCGTTTTTTGAGAGCTTCTTCTAACAGATCTTCGTCGATTTTCGGATATATGAATTTGCCGAAATCAAACTCTTTCACTTCTTCCTTCGCGATTTACACAACTCTATAGTCAGACCTAAAACACATCATGTTGTTTTCGATTTAATACGAATTCCATGCTATAAGTTTCGAACTTGTGATCCAAACCTTTCGACTCCATCTCCTTCCATTCGATGTCGTAAGGTTTCAATTCAAATCAGTGCTCTTGAATTTCTTGTATGGAATGATTCCTTTTTTGTTTTATTAATTATTTTCTTTTTCTTTTTTTTTTATTAATGCTCCTTATATACATGTTATTTTTCTAAATTTTAGCTTTAGAATGACAAGCTAGGCTTTCTCTCCCAATCATATAGATAGTCGCTGCCTAAAAATAAGTTGATCGTTTATATTGGCAGTAGTGACCTACAATAACTCAATTAAAGCAATTTAAACACGATTAGGTGGTTTTAACTGATAGTTGTCTGTCGCAGTGTGAAATAAAAAATTAAAAATAAATCTCTAATAATCAGTTTTATTATATGCTAGCCTGTGAATTATTGCAGATTATCTAAAAGATGTTTCTCGATAACCATCGACATCGAGGAATATCCCTTAGAAACTTCCTAAATGACGTCACGCTACGCCGCATCACGTCGCCTTGAAGGAAAGATCAGATAATCTTTGTTATTGTTTTGAAACATACGCATTTGGGATCGAATTGGGCTGAATGTTGTGCAAATAAAATTTATCGTAGCATATAATAAAAAAGAAAATCTACTCTATTTTAGTCAGTATCGGGAATTATATCAAGAGTGTGGACCTGAAAGTGTTATTTTTCACGAGCGCATGGCTTCGCCTTAAACGTTGCCTTGGAGGAACGATCAGCAGCTTTTTGTTATTGTCTTGAAACTGTTTGAAGTCGAATTGGGCTGAATATTGCTCAGTAAAATGTCACGTAGCATATAATAAAAAGAAAATCAACACTGCTTCGAGTGCACCTGAAAGTATTATTTTTCATTCGAGCAAGCGCTCGTTAAAAATAAAACTTTCTGGTCCACACTCATGAGATAAATAGAGAGTAATCGTTTGACTGGACTTGTTACGTGAAATAATTCATGAGAGGTGAGGGACGTTGTACAAACACGAGTGCGCGAATGCTCACGAGCGTTTTACAATATAGTCCCTCGCCTCGAATGAATTATTTCACGTAACCAGTCCAGTCAAGCGATTACTCTGTTTATTACTTTCATTATTAACGATAATTATATTATTTAACCCTTTACCCAACGTAACGGACAGCGCTATTCTCAAAAATCGTCAATTAATTTTCATTATTTTTTCATTTTTTTATCTCTAAAACATAGGTTATGGCCCCTCATTGGAACGAGCTCATCGAGCTCGTTCCAATGAGGGGTCATAACCTATGATTTTGAGACAAAAGATGAAAATAATAGTTATTCAAGAAATCATTTTTGCAGGTGTCGTCTGCTTTTCATGGTAGGTAAAGGGTTAAAAAACAAAAAACAATGAAGTGCCCATTAAACCCACGACAAAGCGTCTTCGTTTGCGCGCAATCATACATGACCCAATGTTGATTGCATAATTCACTTGTGAAGTTATCGTTTATAATCAAACCCGGAAATCTCAGTAAATCACACTTTGGAAAGTAATAAAAAAGAAAATCTACTCTATTTTATTCAGTATCGGGAATTATCTCATGAGTGTGGACCTGAAAGTTTTATGTTTCACGAGCCCATGGCGTCGTCTTAAACCGCGCCTTGAAGGAACGATCAGCAGCTTTTTGTTATTGTTTTGAAACTGTTGGAAGTCGAATTGGGCTGAATGTTGCTCAGGAAAATGTCACGTAGCATATAATAAAAAGAAAATCAACACTGTTTCGAGTGGACTGATATCCCCTCTCTCTCTCTCTCTCTCTCTCTCTTGTCCCACCCGCATGGGGTCTATGCTAATAAGATTCACCAGCGGTTAAAAAAATTAATAATAACTCAATTTTCATCCATCCATCCCCCATGATTGCAATTTAAAAACAGACTCGGCAACTACGTCATGTCGCAGTTCTTTACTTAATAATAAAATTACACGACGTTGTCTTCTATCCATCCCTAAAACCACCCTGCAAGAACTTAAGCACACAAAAAACTTGAGAACACCATCTCATTCCAACAATTTTGTTCTTTTTTCCACGATGTCGGTGTAAGAAAGAAAAGTACACGGTTCAAAACCCGCCGTACAAACACTTGTACCGCCCCCCCCCCCCCCAAAGGTCTTAAAACACGAACTGACAAATGTACACGTTTGAGCACTCAAAAACTCCCATTTAACATACGAATCTCCATAGTGATTTTCCAAGTCAATCGAAGTGTGCGATGTAAGAGAATCCCATAGTAACGGCGTCCTGCCGCTTTTTACCTCGTAACACTGAAACTTTCCCATATGAACAAATTGTTTTTCATTAAAAAATTTCGAATTACGAAGGATTTGTCACAGCAAGTGAGATGTACACATTCTTGTACAATTTTGCCGAGAACACCCTGTACAACTAGATTGGATAAATCTCGGTTGAATTGCAAACAGTAAATTTCAGGTCCAAAATCCGAGTTGAATTGCACACAGCAAAAATATCAAGCCAACCGCTCTCAAACACAATGGACATTTCATGGTTGGCTGAGAATGCCTAAAACACAGCTGCTCACGTCGATGATGCAATGGCCTTTAACCCTTTACCTAACATGAAAAGCAGACGACACTTGAAAAAAAATTCTTGAATAACTCATTTTTTTCATTTTTTGTCTCAAAAACATAGATTATGACCCCTCCTTGACGAGCTCGTACCAATAAAGGGTCATAACCTATGTTTTTGAGACAAAAACTGAAAAAAGTAATGAAAATTAATTGGCGATTTTTGAGAATTGCGCTGGCCGGTTTTGGCCGTTACGTTGGGTAAAGAATTCTGTGCAGAATTAGTAAGTTACACAGACTGACGGCTGTTCACTGCTGGTTCTCTCCGTGTACACCGGCTTCCTCCGCCTGTAAAACTGTCAGACCGATGTGATCTTGCGTGGTAAAAGTGTTAATTGAACAAACTGCGGATCCGCTTTTCGTTTTTGTGTCCTTTAACTGTCTATCGTCTACCTCAAATCTCGGTAACTTGTTGGGACAAACCCTTCGAATGTTCGCTTTAGTTATTTCTGGTTCAGACTCTACACTTGTCTTTGGCTGGACCGAATCAGTTCTATCCAAATTAAAAGCAAATGTTTAGGCTCTTTCCCTGCTTATTCCTGAATCGCTCAGAGTTATATTCTAACCCAGATTTGGAGAATTTCTCTAACTTTAATCTAAATGTTACAACCTCTTCGAATCTCAAAGTTTTATTACTGTCCGTCTTGACCTTGATGGTGTATTCCATGCCAGTTCCAAGCCATCAATTGTTAGAGTGCATAATAGTTACTTGGGTGAGATCCATCAATATTTTCAACCTGCAACCTTGTGGCTGCACCTTGAAACTCTTAACCCTTTACCCAAAGTAACAGCCAAAACCGGCCAGCGCTATTCACAGAAATCACCATCCAATTTTCATTATTTTTTTCACTTTTTGTCTCAAAAACATAGCTTATGACCCTTCATTAGAACGAGCTCAACGAGCTCGTTCCAAAGAGGGGTCATAAACTATGTTTTTGACTCAAAAAATGAAAAAAATAGTTATTCAAGAATATTATTTGCAAGTGTCGTCTGCCTTTCGCGTTAGGTAAAGGGTTAATTAGTCTACCACACACATTCACTGAGTAACTGTCTTCTTTATAAGTTCAAGTCGTATCACGATCCTGGCCCGGAAAAGCGACCTTTCGGGCTCAAAGGGTTTAATCTTATCCTTTTTATCTATTTTCATGTCATATCTATGACTCCCTGCCATAATTCCATATCTCTAACTCGTTACCCTTTTTTCGATTCCGTTTCCAAAATGAAATCGCCTTACACAATACACTGTACTGTAAAGGGGCGATTCCATTTTAAATTTGTAGGGATAAATGGTTATAATTTAATCCTACAGCCCAACAAGGCTACAGAATTAAATTATAACTATCTATCATTGGTATGTTGTTTTCCATTGCGTTGCTAGTTCATGGAAGGGTAATTTCCTTTCACGTGCACATGTAAGTAGCCTAGGATCGAAAAGTCTAGTTAAAGTAGAGAATAAAATCTTTGTTGATTCACTACAGAGACTGCAGCTCTTTGATTTCCGTTCAGTTTTCTTGAACACATTTCCCAATAAGTTCAAGGTTACGACAGAATAATGAAACCAGTATTGGTTTCACATCTATTGTTTAAATCTATTTACAGTAATTCAAAAGCGCTTCCGGAAGGAATTTTTCTATAGAATGAGATAGCTTCCGATATTCTCCTTCCAGATATTGACTTACCTTTCAAAATTTGTCAACATGAGAAGGGTGTCGCCAAGGTGACCGATCGGGTGTGTAAACCTGATTTGTCACGACTGCGAGGCCCAAGTCCCGACTGACTGATATGTCAACAACGTCATCAATACCTGTCTCCCACGTCGGGATTATCGTTCAAAAACTCAGTACTTCAAAGAAATTTATTAGTGATTTATTTATTTATTTATTTATTTATTTATTGGAGCTTAACGGCACTTTCGACAGCCAGGATCACCTCGTGTCGGACAGTTTTACAGGTGGTGAAAGCCGGAGTACCCTGAGACAACCATGCACTGAGTAACGGCGAGCAACTGTCAGACTCCCCAACGTACTAATTCCATACAAGCAGGTTTAGCATTGGTTGAAGAAAACATCACCATCGACGTGCAGTAAGTCTCAGTACATAGCGCAACCGTGCTCCACGTGGGCAATGGGGATTATGTGCGTTGCCCAGGGACATAGCGCAGTTATCCCTGGCGGGGATCGAACCGTGAACCTCTCGGTTTGAAGTTCAATGCTGTGACTATTGAACCAGCGCGCCTCAAAGGATTATCCTTAAAAAACGCAACACTTCAAAGAAATTTATTAGTGGACCTAATATATAAATGCGAATGTCTGTATCTCTCTCTCTATCTTTGTTCCGGGTGAACTCCTCCGTTTCTCGACCGATTGATCTCAAAGTTTGTACACGGGGGTAATTTGTCCCTGCAAGTAACATGGGATGGGTGCCGTTCCCATGGGGTATGACCTTGAAATTGATGACCTTGAACTTTTATTTCGAAAACGGCTGAGCCGATCGGGCTAAAATTTCATATGTGAGGGTATATTGACCCATCAATCATTTTGCCTTTGTCGGGGCGTCCTTGCGGTGTGACCTTGACCTTCAAACGGGTGACCTTGACCTTTTATTTCGAAAACGGCTGGGTCGATCGGGCTAAAATTTCATATGTGCGGGTATATTGACCTATCGATCATTTTGACTTTATCGGGGTGTCCGTGCGGTGTGACTTTGACCTTCAAACTGGTGACCTTGATATATTCCTCCGTTTCTCGACCGATCTGATATAACCATCTTCTCCCGTGCAACGCCGGGTATTCACCCGCTAGTAAAAAATATATATAGTAGTTGTGACGTAATTTATTGTTTAACCCTTTACCTAAATTGAAAAGCAGACGACACTTGCAAACAAAATTCTTGAATAACTATTTTTTTCATTTTTTGCCTGAAAAACATTGGTTATGACCCCTCATTGGAACGAGCGCGACGAGCTCGTTCCAAAGAGGGGTCATAACCTAGGTTTTTGAGACAAAAAGAATGAAATATAATGAAAATATTTGTGAATAGCGCTGGCCTTTTTGGCCGTTATGTTGGGTAAAGGGTTAATTACCACGTACCGCACCTGTACTCCAAATTGGTCATGCTGCCCCCACCCCATGCCCCAACAATCTGATATGTACTACAGACTAGTTTTTTCCAAGAAGTACATAAATATTAGGACTAGAGAACTGATATCTTGGACGACTTCAATCCTGGCGAAAATGTTCCGACTGGAAAAAATATTAGGGGGAGGAGTACCACCCCACCTTATAAAGAAACCTCTATCACGCAAATACCCCGTAATAAACCATCCCGGAAAAAGAAAGATACACACGTGTATCACTGAACTAAATATTTGGACTAGAGTTACCCGCCTTGAAATGTTGCAGAAATGATGCAGTCTCTAAAAATAAGCAAGATTCTGAAAATAAATTGTTTCAATAAACGTTTGAAACATTCTACTGACATCTTGCATTATTGTTGAATATTCCATATAAAAAGATTGTGATTTGATGACTTTTGGGCCTAAAGAATACAATTTACTTTTGGAGTGTTTTTGTTGGGAATTCCCTGAAACATATGTGCACGCGACCGGTACTTCCATTCCTGTAGGGTTTTCTCTCTTATTTGTTGCTTGACCCCCCTGTTTTCGGGTCAAAAAAAGTTGTCTGAGGGCTATACTTGACAAAGATATTTGAATGTCAAAACTAAAGAGATGCGATCATATTTCCTTTCGCCTGAACGTTATAATGGTCGCCTATGGGAAAATATTTAGTTCCGTGATACCATAAATGCACGCGAATTTCCACGCTGTTTACTACCGACTAATAGCCTTACCGGTTACAATAGCCTATATGCGGACAAAAACGGTTTTTACTTCAACATTTAACACTTACGCTTAGGGCTGCACGATATTTAAAACTGAATACCGGTTACGGTATTCAAAGAAATACCGCGGTATACCGGTATATCGAAAACTGTTCAGATATATGAACACAAGTACCACAATCGAGACTCGAGGCATCACAGTCGGAACGAATTTTCAAACCTTGATGATGCGGTTCGAAAAACCTTTACCCAACGCAGACGATATCAAAATTTATTATTTTCAAAATTAATTTATCAGATTTTCCCCAAAGATTTCAACAAAACTATATCATGCGACCCCTCATTGGAAAGAGCTCAGCGAGCTCGTTCCAATAAGGGGGTCACATGATATAGTTTTGCTGAAATTTTTGAAAATTATTTTTTCAACTGCTGAATTTGTATATTACGAGGGCACAAGCAGACGATTCCTTGGATAAAGGGAAAACAGTATTCATTCGTGGCTACAGTTAAAAAACTCAAGACATCTTGAAAATTAAATTGTGGGTAAATAAATAATGACGATAAACCGATATTTTTTGTAATTACACCGGTATTCAATCGATATTGGATTGAATACCGGTATATATCGGTTTATCGACATACCAGGCAGCCGTACTTTCGCTGTCGAAAGCGACTATTGCCACCTATTTTATGGTGATTATCTGTACGTTCTTTATGAGCGCAGATCTAACCTATCATCTGATTAATTGTTGGAAAGGAGCTCTTTCCAACAATTAATCAGATGATAGAGTTTCAAATATGTCATAACTCTTATTAAACTTCCTCGCATATAGACGTACATACAGTTAAAACTAGAAGTCCTGTCACGAATTGTGCACTTATCTAGGCTTAATTGCGCGTTGGAATTGCGCGCAATTGCCATATCGAATGGCATCCAAAGCACGGCAGGTTCTCCTGGTTACTCATAGCAAACACATGCAATGTTTCTGCCAGTGGACCTCCGGGTTACCCGGAGGTCCATTGGCTGAAACATTGCTTGTGCACAGGCCATATGTACAGAGTTTGATAGCTTTACTTGGGCCATAACGCGTACATTAACGCGCATATCAACGTGCTATTTGTGCGCATTTCATGACAGGACTTCTAGTTTTAACTGTAGAGGTTCTCCATATATGGCTAAAGTGGGCGTGGCAGTAAAAGGGTTAAAGGAGCATAAATTAGTTTGGCGCAATATCTATTGATTTTGGAATCCTCAAGAAAAATATTAAGACCTAAATATTAACTCTGGCTGCCCTTTCAAAATTGTGAGAGTTGAAAACAAAGGCATGGATAACGTCATTTCACCGGAATGCGGAAGTGGACGGTAGCAGGGAATTTCCAAATTTCAATACAGAAAGCACGCGGCTACATACATTTATTTTTTCAGTTCATTTTTTAATGGGATGACATACTAAGAGGATGGATGGAGGACTAGGGATTGTTTTCCTTAAAACGAGCTTGATGAGCCGAGGAGATTTGAGCATTGTCGCCAATGCAAATTATTTAATTCTGTAAATTAGCCAATATATCGCCCCCTGAGTTCCAATGTGTTCTATGTGCCTACTGGCACATAGAACACATTGGAACTCAGGGGACGATTTGTCTTCTTATGCGTTCGCTATCTGTGAACATGGATCACGAACATGGATGCGGTAAAATATTTATAAACTGTTTTTCTTCTCAGTTTTCAATTTTCACCTTTGCTGTGAAAAACACACAAAGAGAACTGAAACATAAACTCATATATTGGGACACAGCCAATCGTTGTGATAAATTTATATTTTGTAATATATTGTAGCATACGAAAGACAAGAAAAAGCCTAGACTGTTTCTACAATTCTCCAAAAAATTCCCATTGGAATAACACTGAGTAAAACGGCGATAATTGGAATCTGATGGATGTCGAGATCACAAAAACGAAAGAAGGAAAATAATAATAATTATAATAATGAAGTTTATAGCCTCGGTTCCACAATGTGCTCGCGGGCTTTACAATCGAGTACACGCGTAATGTATAAATAAATAGACTCTGCGGCTGAAGCTGAATATATACAGAAAGAAAAAGCAACAACTATCAACTATTAATCAACCAAGGTTAAGCTCAGTGTTCTATACTTGCTTGACGAGATATCTTCAGAGCAGATTTAAGCTGGTCGAGAGTTTGTGGCGTCTTCTTATAAGTGGGAAGCGAATTCCAGAGCTTCGGACATGCAACAGAAAAAGCACGACCACCGCAAAGAAACCTATCAAAATTATAAAAATGCATATACATGTGGAAAACCCACCATCTCAACACTTCTCAAAAAATTCCCATTGAAATAACAATAAGTAAAAAAGCGACGATGGGAAAGTGTCTTTGTTTGAGGATTAGTTTACTTACAAGTTGTCTTTGTTTGAGGATTAGTTTACTTACATGTTGTCTTTGTTTGGGGATTAGTTTACTTACATGTTGTCTTTGTTTGAGGATTAGTTTCCTGACATGTTGTCTTTGTTTGAGGATTAGTTTACTTACATGTTGTCTTTGTTTGAGGATTAGTTTACTTACATGTGGTCTTTGTTTGAGGATTAGTTTACTTACAAGTTGTCTTTTTTTGAGGATTAGTTTACTTACATGTTGTCTTTGTTTGAGGATTAGTTTACTTACATGTTGTCTTTGTTTGAGGATTAGTTTACTTACATGTTGTCTTTGTTTGAGGATTAGTTTACTTACAAGTTGTCTTTTTTTGAGGATTAGTTTACTTACATGTTGTCTTTGTTTGAGAATTAGTTTACTTACATGTTGTCTTTGTTTGAGGATTAGTTTACTTACATGTTGTCTTTGTTTGAGGATTAGTTTACTTACATGTTGTCTTTGTTTGGGGAGTAGTTTACTTACAAGTTGTCTTTGTTTGGGGATTAGTTTACTTACATGTTGTCTTTGTTTGGGGATTAGTTTACTTACATGTTGTCTTTATTTGGGGATTAGTTTACATACATGTTGTCTTTGTTTGAGGATTAGTTTACTTACAAGTTGTCATTGTTTGGGAATTAGTTTACTTACATGTTGTCTTTGTTTGAGGATTAGTTTACTTACATGTTGTCTTTGTTTGAGGATTAGTTTACTTACATGTTGTCTTTGTTTGAGGATTAGTTTACTTACATGTTGTCTTTGTTTGGGGATTAGTTTACTTACATGTTGTCTTTGTTTGGGGATTAGTTTACTTACATGTTGTCTTTGTTTGGGGATTAGTTTACTTACATGTTGTCTTTGTTTGAGGATTAGTTTACTTACATGTTGTCTTTGTTTGGGGATTAGTTTACTTACATGTTGTCTTTGTTTGGGGATTAGTTTACTTACATGTTGTCTTTGTTTGAGGATTAGTTTACTTACATGTTGTCTATGTTTGAGGATTAGTTTACTTACATGTTGTCTTTGTTTTGGGATTAGTTTACTTACATGTTGTCTTTGTTTGAGGATTAGTTTACTTACATGTTGTCTTTGTTTGAGGATTAGTTTACTTACAAGTTGTCTTTGTTTGAGGATTAGTTTACTTACATGTTGTCTTTGTTTGAGGATTAGTTTACTTACATGTTGTCTTTTTGGGGGGATTAGTTTACTTACATGTTGTCTTTGTTTGAGGATCAGTTTACTTACATGTTGTCTTTGTTTGAGGATTAGTTTACTTACATGTTGTCTTTGTTTGAGGATTAGTTTACTTACATGTTGTCTTTGTTTGAGGATTAGTTTACTTACATGTTGTCTTTGTTTGAGGATTAGTTTCCTGACATGTTGTCTTTGTTTGAGGATTAGTTTACTTACATGTTGTCTTTGTTTGAGGATTAGTTTACTTACATGTGGTCTTTGTTTGAGGATTAGTTTACTTACAAGTTGTCTTTTTTTGAGGATTAGTTTACTTACATGTTGTCTTTGTTTGAGGATTAGTTTACTTACATGTTGTCTTTGTTTGAGGATTAGTTTACTTACATGTTGTCTTTGTTTGGGGATTAGTTTACTTACATGTTGTCTTTGTTTGAGGATTAGTTTACTTACATGTTGTCTTTGTTTGGGGATTAGTTTACTTACAAGTTGTCTTTGTTTGAGGATTAGTTTACTTACAAGTTGTCTTTGTTTGAGGATTAGTTTACTTACAAGTTGTCTTTGTTTGGGGATTAGTTTACTTACATGTTGTCTTTGTTTGAGGATTAGTTTACTTACATGTTGTCTTTGTTTGAGGATTAATTTACTTACATGTTGTCTTTGTTTGAGGATTAGTTTACTTACATGTTGTCTTTGTTTGGGGATTAGTTTACTTACATGTTGTCTTTGTTTGAGGATTAGTTTACTTACATGTTGTCTTTTTTGGGGGATTAGTTTACTTACAAGTTGTCTTTGTTTGAGGATTAGTTTACTTACATGTTGTCTTTGTTTGGGGATTAGTTTACTTACATGTTGTCTTTGTTTGAGGATTAGTTTACTTACATGTTGTCTTTGTTTGCGGATTAGTTTACTTACATGTTGTCTTTATTTGGGGATTAGTTTACTTACATGTTGTCTTTGTTTGAGGATTAGTTTACTTACATGTTGTCTTTGTTTGAGGAGTAGTTTACTTACATGTTGTCTTTGTTTGGGGATTAGTTTACTTACATGTTGTCTTTGTTTGAGGATTAGTTTACTTACATGTTGTCTTTGTTTGAGGATTAGTTTACTTACATGTTGTCTTTGTTTGAGGATTAGTTTACTTACATGTTGTCTTTGTTTGAGGATTAGTTTACTTATATGTCGTCTTTGTTTGAGGATTAGTTTACTTACATGTTGTCTTTGTTTGAGGATTAGTTTACTTACATGTTGTCTTTGTTTGAGGATTAGTTTACTTACATGTTGTCTTTGTTTGGGGATTAGTTTACTTACATGTTGTCTTTATTTGGGGATTAGTTTACTTACATGTTGTCTTTGTTTGAGGAGTTGTTTACTTACATGTTGTCTTTTTTTGGGGATTAGTTTACTTACAAGTTGTCTTTGTTTGAGGATTAGTTTACTTACATGTTGTCTTTGTTTGAGGAGTAGTTTACTTACATGTTGTCTTTGTTTGAGGATTAATTTACTTACATGTTGTCTTTGTTTGAGGATTAATTTACTTACATGTTGTCTTTGTTTGGGGATTAGTTTACTTACATGTTGTCTTTGTTTGGGGATTAGTTTACTTACATGTTGTCTTTGTTTGAGGATTAGTTTACTTACATGTTGTCTTTGCTTGAGGAGTAGTTTACTTACATGTTGTCTTTTTTGGGGGATTAGTTTACTTACATGTTGTCTTTGTTTGAGGATTAGTTTACTTACATGTTGTCTTTGTTTGAGGAGTAGTTTACTTACATGTTGTCTTTGTTTGAGGATTAATTTACTTACAAGTTGTCTTTGTTTGAGGATTAGTTTACTTACATGTTGTCTTTATTTGAGGATTAGTTTACTTACAAGTTGTCTTTGTTTGATGATTAGTTTACTTACATGTTGTCTTTGTTTGAGGATTAGTTTACTTACATGTTGTCTTTGTATGGGGATTAGTTTACTTACAAGTTGTCTTTGTTTGAGGATTAGTTTCCTTAAATGTTGTCTTTGTTTTGGGATTAGTTTACTTACATGTTGTCTTTGTTTGAGGATTAGTTTACTTACATGTTGTCTTTGTTTGGGGATTAGTTTACTTACATGTTGTCTTTGTTTGAGGATTAGTTTACTTACATGTTATCTTTGTTTGAGGATTAGTTTACTTACATGTTGTCTTTGTTTGAGGATTAGTTTACTTACATGTTGTCTTTGTTTGGGGATTAGTTTACTTACATGTTGTCTTTGTTTGAGGATTAGTTTACTTACATGTTGTCTTTGTTTGGGGATTAGTTTACTTACATGTTGTCTTTATTTGGGGATTAGTTTACTTACATGTTGTCTTTGTTTGAGGATTAGTTTACTTACATGTTGTCTTTGTTTGAGGAGTAGTTTACTTACATGTTGTCTTTGTTTGAGGATTAGTTTACTTACATGTTGTCTTTGTTTGGGGGATTAGTTTACTTACATGTTGTCTTTGTTTGAGGATTAGTTTACTTACATGTTGTCTTTGTTTGAGGATTTGTTTACTTACATGTTGTCTTTTTTGGGGGATTAGTTTACTTACAAGTTGTCTTTGTTTGAGGATTAGTTTACTTACATGTTGTCTTTGTTTGAGGATTAGTTTACTTACAAGTTGTCTTTGTTTGAGGATTAGTTTACTTACATGTTGTCTTTGTTTGGGGATTAGTTTACTTACAAGTTGTCTTTGTTTGAGGATCAGTTTACTTACAAGTTGTCTTTGTTTGAGGATTAGTTTACTTACATGTTGTCTTTGTTTGAGGATTAATTTACTTACATGTTGTCTTTGTTTGAGGATTAGTTTACTTACAAGTTGTCTTTGTTTGAGGATTAGTTTACTTACAAGTTGTCTTTGTTTGGGGATTAGTTTACTTACATGTTGTCTTTGTTTGAGGATTAGTTTACTTACATGTTGTCTTTGTTTGAGGATTAATTTACTTACATGTTGTCTTTGTTTGAGGATTAGTTTACTTACATGTTGTCTTTGTTTGGGGATTAGTTTACTTACATGTTGTCTTTGTTTGAGGATTAGTTTACTTACATGTTGTCTTTTTGGGGGGATTAGTTTACTTACAAGTTGTCTTTGTTTGAGGATTAGTTTACTTACATGTTGTCTTTGTTTGGGGATTAGTTTACTTACATGTTGTCTTTGTTTGAGGATTAGTTTACTTACATGTTGTCTTTGTTTGGGGATTAGTTTACTTACATGTTGTCTTTATTTGGGGATTAGTTTTCTTACATGTTGTCTTTGTTTGAGGATTAGTTTACTTACATGTTGTCTTTGTTTGAGGATTAGTTTACTTACATGTTGTCTTTGTTTGGGGATTAGTTTACTTACATGTTGTCTTTGTTTGAGGATTAGTTTACTTACATGTTGTCTTTGTTTGAGGATTAGTTTACTTACATGTTGTCTTTGTTTGAGGATTAGTTTACTTACATGCTATCTTTGTTTGGGGATTAGTTTACTTACATGTTGTCTTTGTTTGAGGATTAATTTACTTACATGTTGTCTTTGTTTGGGGATTAATTTACTTACATGTTGTCTTTATTTGGGGATCAGTTTACTTACATGTTGTCTTTGTTTGAGGATTAGTTTACTTACATGTTGTCTTTGTTTGAGGAGTAGTTTACTTACATGTTGTCTTTGTTTGAGGATTAGTTTACTTACAAGATGTCTTTGTTTGAGGATTAGTTTACTTACATGTTGTCTTTGTTTGAGGATTAGTTTACTTACAAGTTGTCTTTGTTTGAGGATTAGTTTACTTACAAGTTGTTTTTGTTTGAGGATTAGTTTACTTACAAGTTGTCTTTGTTTGGGGATTAGTTTACTTACATGTTGTCTTTGTTTGAGGATTAGTTTACTTACAAGTTGTCTTTGTTTGGGGATTAGTTTACTTACATGTTGTCTTTGTTTGGGGATTAGTTTACTTACATGTTGTCTTTGTTTGGGGATTAGTTTACTTACATGTTGTCTTTGTTTGAGGATTAGTTTACTTACATGTTGTCTTTGTTTGGGGATTAGTTTACTTACATGTTGTCTTTGTTTGAGGATTAGTTTACTTACATGTTGTCTTTGTTTGAGGATTTTTTACTTACATGTTGTCTTTGTTTGAGGATTAGTTTACTTACATGTTGTCTTTTTTGGGTGATTAGTTTACTTACATGTTGTCTTTGTTTGAGGATTAGTTTACTTACAAGTTGTCTTTGTTTGATGATTAGTTTACTTACATGTTGTCTTTGTTTGAGGATTAGTTTACTTACATGTTGTCTTTGTTTGGGGATTAGTTTACTTACATGTTGTCTTTGTTTGAGGATTAGTTTACTTACATGTTGTCTTTGTTTGGGGATTAGTTTACTTACATGTTGTCTTTGTTTGAGGATTAGTTTACTTACATGTTGTCTTTGTTTGGGGATTAGTTTACTTACATGTTGTCTTTGATTGAGGATTAGTTTACTTACATGTTGTCTTTGTTTGGGGCTTAGTTTACTTACATGTTGTCTTTATTTGGGGATTAGTTTACTTACATGTTGTCTTTGTTTGAGGAGTAGTTTACTTACATGTTGTCTTTTTTGGTGGATTAGTTTACTTACATGTTGTCTTTGTTTGAGGATTAGTTTACTTACATGTTGTCTTTGTTTGAGGATTAGTTTACTTACAAGTTGTCTTTGTTTGAGGATTAGTTTACTTACATGTTGTCTTTGTTTGAGGATTAGTTTACTTACATGTTGTCTTTGTTTGAGGATTAGTTTACTTACATGTTGTCTTTGTTTGAGGATTAGTTTACTTACATGTTGTCTTTGTTTGGGGATTAGTTTACTTACATGTTGTCTTTGTTTGAGGATTAGTTTACTTACATGTTGTCTTTGTTTGGGGATTAGTTTACTTACATGTTGTCTTTATTTGGGGATTAGTTTACTTACATGTTGTCTTTGTTTGAGGATTAGTTTACTTACATGTTGTCTTTGTTTGAGGATTAGTTTACTTACATGTTGTGTTTGTTTGAGGATTAGTTTACTTACATGTTGTCTTTGTTTGAGGATTAGTTTACTTACATGTTGTCTTTGTTTGAGGATCAGTTTACTTACAAGTTGTCTTGGTTTCACAGCATGGTTCAAATTAGACGCAAAATACCATGTTAAAATCTAATGTTGAGAAGAAAAATAGGTAAAATTGTTTTTTTCTGTTGTTTAAACCCAGGTACATTGTTGAATAAGGATTGACTGATTGATTAATATCATATAACGTGCAACCCTCGCATCGTGTCCGGTGATGTGCAACATTCTTTCACATTCAGTACTGTTATTACGGAAAGCGGACAGAGATCCGGTCAAATTTCCCTGTCCGCTTTCCAGTGCAAACACGGTAAACACTGAACTAAGTTTAATTACATGTTAATAGTAGTAAGGGATCGTGGTGGCTCAATGGCTATCGTATTGAACTTCAAAGCGAAACGTTCACGGTTTGATCTCCGCCAGGAGTAACTGCGTTGTGTCCTTGGGCAAGACACTTAATCCCGATTGCCCACGTGGGAACACGGTTTTTCTGCAATTGTCTTCAGGCGCATTTGTCTTCAACCGATGCCAACCCTGTTGATGTGGAGTTAGTACTTCGGAGAGTCTGGCAGTTGCTCGCCTTTGATCGGTGGTTCTCTCCGGGTGCTCCGGGTTCCTCCATCCATAAAACTGTGCGACACGAGATGATCCTGGTTGTCTAAAGTGTCGTTAAACCCTAATAAATAAATAAATAAATAAATAAATAAATAAATAAATAAATAAATAGTTCGCTTGGGTTTATCCTCACTTGCCGATTTTTATGAACCAAGAAATCCGTGAATGAAGTATAACCTCAAATCCCTCAGGTTCTCACCCAGTTACTTATGGACCTCGTTCCATGGACTGCCTTCCACGGAATCCCTTTCTCCTTTCTTCCTGCGGCTGTAGAAGTTTTTTCATTGTATGAAGTTATGGGATCATGATGAAGTTCCTAAGCGAGAAATAATATATCATCCACATGTGGGTATTTTGGGACTTTCGGAGACCGGTGGTTTATATTTGGGGTTTAACGACACTTTTGAAGGTCATGGTCACCTTGGGTAGGACCGTTTTACGGGTAGAGAAAGCCGGTGTACCCGCAGGGAACCAGCGAGCTGTGGCATACAATTGTCAGACTCCCCAGCGTACACGGCAAGGTCAGCATTGATTGAAGACACGTGCACCATCGACATGCAGTACGAACCAGTACATAGCGCCACTGTGCCTCCACGTGGGCAGTGTGGATTAAGTGTCTTGCCCAAGGACAAAACGCAGTTACATCCGGTGGGATGATCGGTGTGGACTAGTGTTTACCATTGGGGTCAATTTGTGATTCGTGGAAATTGGCCCCAATTGCTTTGTCCACTTTTGTAATTATAATACTTTGGGAAGTTGCGAAACACCTCTAATACCACCAACTATTGGGGTTAGCATAAGCCCTCAATATGTGAAAGATGATGATCGATGCGTGGGAGCCTGGTTGTACTCACAACCTCTCGCAAACAGATGCGACCGATTTACTAACATCTGACCCTTATTGCACACGTCAGTTAGAAAATTTCACTGTTAAATCCTTTATCTAAGATGCAAAGCAGACGACACTTGCAAAATAAATTCTTGAATAACTAATGTTTTTAATTTTTTGTCTCAAAAACATAGGCTATGACCCCTCATTGGAACGAGCTCGACGAGCTCGTTTCATTGAGGGGTCACATAATATGGTTTTGTTGAAATTTGTTTTAAAAATAAAAAAAAAAAAATAAAAAAAATTTGATTTCGTGTATAAAGGATTTTATTTTATTTTCATTCGTTTTTCTTCCCACAAAACAAATTATATTCCCACTCCCACTCGCCGAATATAGTATTCCCCTCCCAGCATCGTCTTCTACTCTCAGCGATGACGGACTATTTTCTTTTTTTGACATATTTTGAAAGTAAGGACGAAATCAGTTAAAAAGTAGAGCTGTAGGTTAACCGAAACCGAACCGAGGTTTTTAGTTTTTTTAAAAAACCGAAACCGAAACCGTCGACATCCCGCAATCTAAGGTTTTTCGTTTTTTATTAAATACTCGCTTGCTGCAGAAATTCACAGAATGTAGCCATCCCAGAGTAGTGAGAGTACCCAGACACTGCCATTGGCAGTGTCTGGGCACTCTCACTACTCTGGGAAGGCTACATTTTGTGAATTTCCGACATTTCAGTTTAGTTGTGTTTGCAGCTTTCCTCAAGTTGCACGTAGGTGTCAGACCTCGAAAAATGGCCAAGCACAATAAAAGTTCTGTATATGTAGGTAATTATTATATTGGCCTTCCTGATTCTTCATCTATTATAGCTTATTTCGGGCATTCATTGTGTTTCACTCAATTTCACTACCATTCAGCTATAACTCCGGACATAAGAATGAGTTTTATTGAATTTTACTTGGCCTCATGAACAAACCGAAAACCGAACCGAACCGAACCGAGGTTTTACTCCCCCTGAAAAACCAAAACCGAAACCGAACAAGAAATTTAAAAACCTACAGCTCTATTATAAAGGGTTGTTCAGGAAAAACAAATGAGGAGTTACTAAAATAAAGACAAAGGTTCACTGCTCTGATTCGAGCACGATTTTATCCTCTCGTCAGCCGCCGCGCGGATTATTTCACTCCGCGTGCCCACTCGGGGATAAAAATTGTACTCGAAACCAAGCAGTGAACTATTGCCTATGAAATGAATTGGTACTAAACCTTGTTGAGTGTTATTTTTTGTTTTGCTTTATTTTCCAGGTGTCTACTCTACTGCCCGATTCGCACAAGCATGTTTGGGGAAGATAAAATGAAAATTATTTGCTCCACAAATATGACAATGTGGACCGAGGAAGAGCAAGTAATAAGAACATGCATAATAGGAACGATAACTCTTCTGATAATAACAAGTAACACGGCAAATATGATTATATTACCACAGATCAAACAGCTACAAACCATCAGCAGGATTTTCTTCACTAATTTAAGTATAGCAGACTTTATAGTTGGTTTCTTTGTTGGTATACCCTCTGTTATTACTGTGATTTCCAACAACAAATGGATCCTAGGGAAGCAGTTCTGTGTACTTTCTGCTCTTATCCACGGAACGTCGTGCGGTGTGTCTATATTGACTCTCGCCTGGATCAGTTTTATCCGTTATATATCAGTGTTACATCCATTAAAATACAGAAATTTCACACGAAAAGCATGCGCAGTAATCCTTGTTTTATCATGGGCATATTGTATTTTCATCTTCCTATTACCGATGATGACAAAAACAGGTGTTTACGATTGTGTTAAACATTATAGCCTTTGCTCGCCGATCTACACTAATCAAATAATTATACTAGTTTCAATTTCAATTCTTTGGGTGCCTGCAGCAATACTGATCATCTTTTCAGCAGGCTCTGTCATGATTGCGTTACGGAAGTACAAGGCGCCTGGGGAAAACCAAACTCGGTCGAAAGTTGATGAAAAAAAATCCTTCAAACTGCTGACGATCACAGTGTGCTGTTTCTTTCTATCATGGAGTCCATATTTTATTGTGACGTTGTTGAAAACATTTCATCCAAAGCTTATTGGAAAAATGCCATTCTGGTCAGAGTTTCTCTCAATGTGGGTTGCTAATTGGAACAGTTTTATAAATGTAATTATTTACATGGCAATGTACAAAGAATTTCGTGGCAAGATAAGACAATTTTGGAAATTAGTATTTTGTTGTGGGAGAAATAGAGAGCCAAGTAACCAGGTGTGTTCGACGGAAGCATCAAGAGCGACATCTGTTAGCAACCTACCCGATATAAGCATCGAGAACATGAACCACACATAACGTGACAGAACAACTCAGTTCCCTAATTCTCAGCCTACTGCAAATAACATTCCAATTTGATTCTCCATTTTCATGGACTGCGGAATGATTATGCAACGGAGACGTGACAACCGTTACTTATTCCCAGTTACTTATTCGACAATCGTTATCAACTGATTTTATCGGTTAATAACGAATGTCGAATAAGGAACCGGGAATAAGTCGGGTCCTTTTTTGCAACCAAGCGCGTAGGAAACATTTCGAACTTGGGGCACACTGATATATGTTTGTGAGGTCCGTGTACCTCAGTAACACGGTAGGAATACATTATTCTAAGCAATGTTTGAGACTAACGAACCGCTACATTTAAAAAGGCACATTTTTGGCCCCACATTAAGAAAAAGCACGACCTGTTTGTAGAAATTAAATAGGACGTGAAAACTATGGCATCAAAAATGTACATTTTCTTTCTCGAAAGACCACAGAAAAGAGAAATCAAATGAAGGTATTGTCGGTGATATCTTAAGAGTAAAGCACCCCTGACTTATACCGTCATGGAAATTGATTTCGATTAAGTTATCCCCCTTGAAATTATTAGACGGTGGAGGAAGGTCCAATTAAGAAACAAGTAATTGTTAAGAAAATATATATGACATCAGTAGAAAATAAAGCCAAGTTTCCTTTTGTTATTTTTAATAAACGAAAACAACAGACAGCTCTGTTAGCTGCCTTTTATTTTCCTTCATTAAAAGTAACAAAAGGAAACTGTTCTCTTTAGTGCAAGCTAATTAGAAGTAACTAGTTAAAGGATAACCCGGAATTAAGAATATCAATCAGTATCAGATCCCTACACTAAGTGTCTGCTTTGTCTCTTTGATTAGCGAATGGTGTTTTCACAGTAAATCGACCAGCTCGTTCCAACGAGGGGTCATAACCTATGTTTTGGAGACAAAAATGAAAACAATTAGTTATTCAAGAATTTTTTTGCTAGTGTCGTCTGCTTTTCATGTTAGGTAAAGGGATAAAAAGCAAATTTGTACTCGTCTTGTTCCCCAATTTTGGATCAGAAATGGCACATCCGATGCTGGGTAGTGGCGATACCGTCTTCTGTCTCTTTCCAGAATGGTTGTATTCTACCTACATGTTTTGATTGCTAGATTCGTGGAGAACCCCTTCTGTTTAGACGGATTCTTTATCACCAGATAATGTTCAGTCCCAGCACATATTTTCAAAGCGTGTAGCGTACAAAGAATACATTAGCATATGCGTTATGGGCCATGAGGTTACACCCCTGATGGGTTATTTGGGGGACAGCTTAGTTCCGGTGGATCACTGCAGGTCTAACTCTTACGGAAGTTAGACGCACAGCAGCTGCCTAAACTCATTTCAGATACGGGATTTTAGATTTAATTCAAATAAAATTCGCCAACTGTATCACGATCAGTTCTCTGTTTAAAACTTGTGGTGCTCATAGCTGAAAATTCCAATTATAATTGAGAATGGCATGTGCATGTACAAATGAACCGATAATTTCTTATCCTAACAATGTGCATAAAGATATGATCATTTTCGACAGAAAACGACTAGAATTGAGTACTTTTTCGCATCTTCACCTCGGAGGGGGATTTTATGAAAATTATCATAACTGGAATCGAATACAAAGCATAAAAACGTACTTAAATACGATTTGAACCAACACAAATCGATCAGTGTGGGATGCACGCATCAAAACGGCCCGCAAATCACACTCGCAAAACGGGGTTGGGAAAAACATTCTAACAGCGGTTTACTTCAATTGATGCAGAGGATTAAACCCATTTTTTCAGCAGTTTACTTCACCGTGTGTAACAGTTTACTTTGCACATTTCCCACTTTCATGGTCATAATATGGAGCGGTAGTCGGATCTTTTCGTATTACTGTCGTAATAACAAAATTTGCGACATCCATGTTACCAAGATCACACACAGAGTACGTACTCCATACAGACACTTCACTTCAAGCTGCATTGATTCAGCTTCCCATTAAATGGCTGACAAATTACGGTTTTGTTGATTTACTGGCAGTGGCGTAGCGGAAAATCTTGTGCCCCCCCCCCCCGCGAGATAGAGACGGGGGGTGGGGTCATAATGGTGGTTGTCTTTAAAACGGGAGCAAATTTAGTGTTGTTACCGTGCACAGCATACAGGATTTCACGTAGTACATACGCCATAAATTAAATGAAGATATAGCCTATAGGATCGATTCTAAAAGTACGACTCTGTAGATTTTTTCATTACATGTTTTAAGTTTCACCCCCACCATCCAACGATACACACATGTACGTCCAACATTGTATATATATTGTTCATTTCTCACCCCTATCAGTTACAATGATGTAGCGTTCACTTAACCCTTTACCTAACCTGAAAAGCAGACGACACTCGCAAAAATAATTCTTGAATAACTAATTTTTTTCATTTTTTGTCTCAAAAACATAGGTTATGACCCCTCGTTGGAACGAGCTCGACGAGGGGTCATAACCTATGTTTTTGAGACAAAAAATGAAAAAAATAATGAAAATTAATTGGCGATTTTTGAGAATAGCGCTGGCCGGTTTTTAGCCGTTACGTTAGGTAAAGGGTTAAAAGAATAATACATAGACTACAAAGAGTACGTCGTGTGGAAGTGAGAGTTTGAAATTATGTGTATTTGGTACACAGTCTCTCTCTCTCTCTCTCTCTCTCTCTCTTTCGCTCTTTCTTCCAGCGTTGGGACGTCCTTCAAGACGACCCCGCCCCTTCTAGCCCCCCCCCCGCAATGCGGGCCCTGCAGGCCCATCCCCTACGCCACTGTTTACTAGATTACAACCAGTGAATACAACACAGGAAATATGATTATCAACCCATTATCAGTGTTACATTTTTTTGAAAATCGTACCTCGGAATTGTGTGACAAGAATTTACAACTCGCAGAAAATACACTCTAATTCAACCCCAATCAGCAGGGTTGAATGAATATGAACCCAATTGATTTCATATTCACTCAACCCAGATGATTTGGGTTGATTTTAACTCAACTGATTTTAGAGTGTATATCTGGCGAGAAAAAATCGATTTTGAACTTCGAATAACTTAAAATAAAGTATGTACTAATGGATGGACTTTAAAAAATCATCATGGCCAAAATCGAAAACCGGAAGTCGCCGACTGAAATATTATTTATAAGGAAGCTGACTCGTTTCAGATTGAAGTGAAGTTTTAAAATGGAAAATCGAACGGAAGTTTGGTTAATATATACAGCAATGCCAAAAACTCGGTCATCAGGCCATATTATGCTACACATGGTGAAGTAAACTATTGAAAAATGTGTTTCAACCGCGAAATCAATTGAAGTAAAGCGAGCCGTTTTGACCCGTGCTTCCCGGAGAGCTCGATTTTTATTGGTGCGCACCACATTTCAGTACGTTTTGGTGTTTTGAATACGATTCCAGGGACAGTGTTTTCCATGAAATCCCCTTCGATGTAGAGGTGCGAAATACAGTTAAAACTAGAAGTCATGTCATGTCGTGAACTGTGCGCTTATCTAGGCTTAATTGCGCGTAAGAATAGCGCGGAATTGCCATATCGAATGGCATCCAACGCACGGCAGGTTCTCCTGGTTACTCATAGCAAAAAAATAGAGGAGGTCCATTGGCTGAAACATTGCTTGTGCTCATACCATATGTACAGAAACGGATAGCCTTAGTATGGTCATTACGCGTAGATTAACGCGCAGATCGGCGTGCTATTTGTGCGCATTTCATGACAGGTCTTCAAGTTTTAACCGTATGACTCAAATATGGTCGGTTTGAGTTACTAAAATAATTAATTCTGGTTTGCCATGATCAGAAATTATCGGTCCATTCGGAGATGCCATTCTAAATTATAATGGGAGTTTTCAATCTTGAGTCGCGGGTTTTAAACGGAGTCGTGATTGTGCTCGAGTAGTTTGTTTGAATTTAACCTGTAGTTAAGAACCGAGAACAAGTTTGATCAGCTGCAGACCCTGTGCGTATATTCCTCAATGATCGATTCGGCAATGCGGTCTGGGGGTGTGTTGAGTGAATTTTTCGGATGCGAGCGCAGCCATAGAGACATGACAAATGACACCACCAACAGGAGATAAAGTAGAGCGACATGGCTGACAGTTTTAGTCATTTATTTGAGTAAACTATATGTCATGTGCCATTATTCTGACAGGTAAAATTTGAAATAAATCATGTTGCATTTCAATCAGGTTTTTAACAAATTCTGTTTTTTTCTCTGAACCACCTGGTCCCGAGATGAAAATATTACAGAGATGTTGAAACAATAAGCACTCACTTGATGCCATAATTGATTTTGAGAAAAAGTTTTGTATCACTAACCTACAGTTAAAAGTAGAAGTCCTGTCAAGTTCTGCCATAAACTGTGCGCTTATCTAGGCTTAATTGCGCGTAGGAATTGTGCGCAATTGCCATATCGAATGGCAGGTTCTCCTGGTTAGTTACCCATAGCAAACACAGGCAATGCTTCTGCCAATGGACCTCCGGGTTACCCGGAGGTCCATTGGCTGAAACATTGCTTGTGCTCATATCATATGTACATAATTTGATAACCTTATTATGGTCATAACGCGTAGATGAACGCGCAGATCGACGTGCTATTTGTGCGCATTTCATGATAGGACTTCTAGTTTTAACTGTAGTTGTATTTTGTAATTCTTCTTGCGCAACTTCGTAGAAATCTTTTAGTAATTGATGAGAAGAATAGGCAGTAAGACTTATTCCAATCCATGGTTATCTACAATTCCAGAATGCTGCCATTCTGTCTTATTTTTCTGCGGGGGACAGCTCCATACAGCCCAGAGCAACAGGTATGGAGGCACAGTTGACTTCATCAATGAAAAATGAAGAAATAAGAAATGTGTACGTTTGTAGAAATTACACACACTAAAAACTAAAGTGTTAAAACTGACACTTTCAACTCTTGTGGTTTGATTTTAACACTCAAAGTGCAATGCTTTAAGCACTTAGACATTACAATCGTCAGACATCTGAAACTTGAATGGATGGCACTTCCCATGTGTCTAGCATTGGTGGTTCTTCCAGAATGGTCCATAATTTGATTTGCGATTGGTGGGTACATAATTAATAAAAGGAGACAACGCAGATGACGCGGATAAGGCTCGAGAGTTCGAGCCTGATCCGCGTCATCTGCGTTGTTTCCTTTTAAGTGTCGGGACATTACACTTGTCAAGTGGTATTATTGTAACACCTGTCAAGTTCTGGGATATCTACACTTGAACAAAATGCTAGTTCAGCACTTAGTAAGTGTTAAATACAGCACTTCAAGTGTAGTTTTTAACACTTTAGTTTTTAGCGTGTACCATATAATTCTGTTGAAGATGGCTTAGTATTCTTGTCAAATTTACAAAAATGAGTTCATAGATAAACTGAGGACAAAACATACCCAATTTATTTAGTTTGAATCATTTGAGTCATTTCTGGTGTTTAGTTATGACAACTGTAATTTGAATGCTCAACTAAAGTGAACTATGGCAATAAGGATTGGAAAAACCATCAAAACTAACAGTCCCACATTAAGAAAAAATGTAGAGTGTGTGAATGTTCATTCTATGGTTTACTTTGCATAATTTATTTTGAAACTATCATCCCGTGTAGTAAGTTTCTGGGATAGTGGACTGTTATTAGAACCGGCTGATGTTTTCACAATAATGGCTTATTTGTGGATTGAATCCAATTTGCTATGCAGTCAATGAACGGCGTGAACAAAACCACGATTATTTTGGTTAATGAGTGTCATTTATCTGTAATTTCATAAGTGTTCGGGTCTCATTCGGTAATCTAACCACGAGGGGATGTCAATGTTGACATTGTTGTTTTTAGATGTTGACATACCATTTCGGTCGTATCAATTTCATTTTACAGTATGTTGTTTTACGTTGATGGCGACAAAATCCTTACTGGTCAATTTGACACAGAATATAGTTGCGTGGCAAAGAAAGTTAATTTTACGATGTAGTAAAATTTCGTGCCAGATGAACAGTTAAAAGCGCTGTTTTTATTTTAAACTCTCGGTAGCAGATAAAACTTGGACTGGAAATGGAATACCGAAAGTTATGTGATACATCCAGTATGTGGAGAGTGGATTGTAACTAAATCACCCACAGAGTGGAGTTATCACCCAAGCTATAACTTTCAAATTTTGTAGCTATCGACAAAAAACACAAGCAATGTTTCAGCCAATGGACCTCCGGGTCTAACCCGGAGGTCCATTGGCTGAAACTTTGCTTGTGCTGTTTATTCTTTGCAACAAATTTGCAATTATTGCGTGGGTGGAATCTCCACTCTGTGGGTGATTTAGCGATAATACACTCTCCACGCACTGTATAGCTCGGCTTTCAAGCAACTGATATTATCGTACAATCACAATTATAATGATTACCATTAATTCAATTCTCCATATCAGTTTTATTTAAGTCTAGTAGAGTTATTTCCCCTATATTGCAACACTTTCTGGCATACTGCGAAGAGATGGGAGCGCGGTGGCTCAGTAGGTAGAGGTGCAGGCTGCAAGCAGAGAGGTTCTCGGTTCGAATCCCACCTGCGGCAACCGCGTTGTGTCCTTGGGCAAAACACTTCCTCTCCATTGCCCGCGTGGGGGCACGATGACGCCGTGTACTAAGGCGTACTGCACGTCGATGGTGCGCATGTCTTCAACCAATCTAGCCCTGCCTGTGCTGCAGTGCGGAGTTACGATGTTGGGGAGCTGGCAGCTGCTCGTCGTTGCTCGGTGGTTCTCTCCGGGTACTCCGGCTTCCTCCACCCGTAAAACTGTCGCGGTCATGATTAGCCATTGTGCATAAATATGTGACCTTAAACACCAATAAATAAATAAGTAAATAAATATGTTTGTGTGGATACATTTTTGTTTTCAAAACTAATTATCTAGTTTTATATTTCACATACCGGCAGCAACAAAATTATAATATTACGAAGCAGAGGCGTAGTGGTCCATTTTTAAAAATGGCATCTCCGAAAATGGAGACTGAAAAGCTGTCTTGCAATTTCGACTTTATCTCACAATAATGGCATTGTCAGTACAACTTTCCTCAGGGAATGAATTGAAAGTTTTCAATTCCATCGCCTTGCAGATTTGAGAAGAGTGTGAACGTTTCTGCAGTTCGCAGCTCTTTGAAAACAATATTTTGCACAAGTTTACGATTTGCCCTATACGGTTACATAGAGGATCTCAAACGAGTGATGTTTGGATATAAGATTTTTTGAAACGAGTTTGATGAATTTGATTCACAACGAGCCTTTAACATCACTAGTTAAAGATTCTGTATATCACATGAATTTTCGAATGCTTTTTACACTTTTTATTTAATTCATTGTCGCTAAATTCTCCCAAAACAACCGACAATCAGTTCGTTGGCTCACTCAAACGCTTCACAACATGACGTCATGAATGCGCTTTACTTGCACCTGTTGTCGTAATTGACGTCATGTGAACTACGCACAAGAATACAATGCTGCTGCTATGGGACCACGAGCCGATTAGACACTAGTTGATAATCAGGAAATAAGACATGGGTTGTTACGTCGAAATTAACGACGTTTCATGTGATATAAACCGTTACGTGACTGATTACCCAAATGGTGATTTCAAATAGTGATTTTTGCAATTGATTACTTAGCCCATTGGAAGCTTGTCTATTATTAAACTCATAATTTTTGTTTTGTGAAAAAGTGCATATACTCCACTTCCTTGCATTCTAGTCATTATTTTGAGCCCGTGTGCCTTTATTTACTTCGTTCATCAATATTATGGGCACTGGTGAAAATGTCAAATATTTTCCAAAAGTTTTGGTGAACCTTCCTCGCCCGTCTAGTAATTTCAGGGGAGATTACTTTAGCGAAAGTCGGTTTTTATGACTAGATAAGCCTGGAATGATTTATTTATTTATTTATTTATTTATTTATTTATTTGTTTATTTATTTATTTATTTATTTATTGGTGTTTAAGGTCACATACTTATGCACAATGGCTAACCATGACCGTGACAGTTTTACGGGTGGAGGAAGCCGGAGTACCCGGAGAGAACCACCGAGCAACGACGAGCAGCTGCCAGCTCCCCAACATCGTAACTCCGCACTGCAGCACAGGCAGAGTTAGATTGGTTGAAGATATGCGCACCATCGATGTGCAGTACGCCTTAGTATATGGCGTCATCGTGCCCCCATGTGGACAATCTGGGTTAAGTGCCTTGCCGAAGGACACAACGCGGGAGTCCGAATCGATCGCACAGACGGTCACCCATCCGAGGATTAACCGTGCTCGACGTTTCTTAACTTCGGTGATCTGACGAGAACCGGTTACCCCAGGGATGATACCGAACACTATGCCACCAACTATTGGGGTTAGCATAAGTCCTCAATATGTGAAAGATGATGCTCGAAGTGTGGGAACACAATGGCGAGTATATCTCTATTTTACCAGTGAATGATCAAGCGCCTTCCTTGTGGCTATGCATTGGCTATTTATGTTCCCCTTGCCTAGAAAGAACACATTATAGTCATTTCAGTTCACTGTTGGATGCCTCTGATATCTCCTTTTTTGTTTATATTCGTATCTCGAAGTTAATTTGTGTCTGTGTTCCTTTCAATCTTGTTGCGGGATGATACACACCACAAAACATCGACGTTATCGTATCAAAGCATCGGTTTGTTGATCGTGATGGTATGATTTCATTGCGTTTCAACGACTGAGCCAATCTCGCGCTGACCAACAGTCGTCTCAAGTGAAAGCATATGGTTTTGGTCCCCACATAAAATTAAACCCATACAGTTGAACTAGAAGTTCTGTCACACTATTGTGCAAAGTGCAATAAGAAATAGCACGCTGGATAAGTGCCTTATCAATACCCAATAAATACTTGCAAACTTTCATCACATGAACCACTGGGTGCCACCCGGTGATCCATGTGATGAAACTTTGCATGTGCTTTATATTTTGTATTACTTTGCGAAACCATCCTGGTGTATTTCAGTGGATTATTTCCTTTTACTGCAGTAAGGAGCGCGTTAACTAACGAGCATGATCTGCGCCAATTGTGACAGTACTTCTAGTTTCAACTATACTCTTGTTGATGTGATTCCTTTTCGAGTGTTAAATGCGTTGACGCTCCAAAAGTTTTACACTCGACTCCCTTTGTATATCATATATGCGTGCTATCTCTTTATGTACAAATATATCCACACAAACAGTAATATAAAATTAACTTTTCTAAACCTTCCATTCTGGCGACCTGTGTGAATTTATTGCAACCTGTGGCAAACAAGCTAAATTTCTCTGGCCGAGTATCGGCTGTACTAGCAGCGCCAGGATCGGCGTGCCGACAAATAGCACAGAATTAGCCAATAATACACTATGAAGATTACAATGACGGGTTGGTAAAAGATAATCTTGACCGATTTACTCTCTCTCTCTCTCTCTCTCTCTCTCAACCACGAATCTCATTTCATTGTCAGCAATGTTTTCACAATGTTTCGACTTATTGTTCTTAATTCAGCACCATTTCATAAATTATTCAAACACTAAATAGTAATTTCCCTTGCGTGAGACACGAAAACATGTTCCACGCTATCCACGTGTCATATTCCTTTCGGGATACATATCACGCCTCGAACGTGGAGCAAGTCTTCATGTCCCACCGCCTTTGGACAACAACTGTTTTATTATACCGGGCATACGGATAATGGTATGTGACATTGGACAAACGTTTAGAGAATGTTGCTTACGGGTTATTTTCAAAAACACATTGATTCTAACAAAGTTGTAATAGTTTACAAACTGTGGCCAATCTCGGTAATAAACGCCTTGTGACGTCAGAGTGGTATATTGAATGATGGTTATTGTATTTCACCCTCCCTGTTTGTAGAGCTTGGACAGTTATAATTGTTACATCTCAAACTTTGTATCTATTTCACGATACAATAATACATTAATTAACACTGTTGGATTCAAAGTCATGTTTGTAGACGGGTGCGGCTATAGTTTTGACTCGTATAGCGTGGTACAAGGTGAGGAGGAAACAGTACCATCCGACGCATAGCGGAGTGTGGTATTGATTTCTCCGAACCTTGTGCTATGCTATACCAGTGAACTGGAGACTCGGTAACTTATCTATCATGTCTAGACGTTTTGGTTCACTAGCAATCCATTAGAGGAACAGTAAAATATTAACTATATCCCAGATATAAGTTAATAAAATATTAAACAATTTGCATAAATGAAACAGAAATAATTAATTAACTATTTATTGCAAAATCTTAACAGGTAGCCCGGAATTGTATCTCTTCGCAGTATTTATGTATTTATTTATTGTTGTTTAAGGTCACATATTTATGCACAATGGCTGATAATGACCGTGACAGTTTTACGGGTGGAGGAAGCCGGAGTACCCGGAGAAAACCATCGAGCAACGACGAGCAGCTGCCAGCTCCCCAACATCGTAACTCCGCACTGCAGCACAGGCAGGGTTAGATTGGTTGAAGACATGCGTACCATCGACGTGCAGTACGCCTTAGTACACGGCGTCGTCGTGCCCCCACACGGGCAATGGAGATGAAGTGTCTTACCCAAGGACACCACGCGGTAGCCGCAGGTGGGATTCGAACCGAGGACCTCTCGGCTTGCAGCCTGCACCTCTACCTACTGAGCCACCGCGCTCCCATCTCTTCGCAGTATGCCAGAAAGTGTTGCAATATAGGGGAAATAACTCTACTAGACTTAAATAAACCTGATATGGAGAATTGAATTTGAAACAAACAAGGAGTGTCGATTTCATGACTTTCACGTTTTAAGACGAATGACCAACTAAACCACGAGAGGAAATGGAACGTTCTTCCCTGGAGACAAGAGAACAAAGAAAATGTAAGCTCCACTCCCATTGATCAGCGTCGATTACGCACGCTGGCGCTGTGTCTGATTAACTTTTTTCGTCACCGAAAGACACAAACTTACCAACAAATATATCATCTTCAGTGGGTGTGTTTTTAATTTTAACTGACTTCAATCAATTATATTTCCACAAGTTTAGTACTCTTCGACCTCACTCAAGTTCAAAATAAATTGTTTCACTCCGCTTAATTCTAACAACTGTCGTCGTCAAAGAAACATGAATTTATTATCCCATTAATTTATACCACTTACCACACAAGCATTAACAATGAATTATAACATGAACAGCATGATGCAGTTGTAAACACTGGCATTTGATGATACAGAAACTCCCAAAGCGACGGTACTTGTGACAAGTCATTTCCGAAGAGACGTCATTTGTTCGAAATGACGTCATGTTTTTGGATTCGACTACATTGTTGTTACAAGATTGATGGCATGTTGCAGTTAACGCTTAACAATGGAAATTATTTTTTGTTCGGCATAATAAAATAATTAGGACGTTTCTTTTCATGTTCTATCGGTCGATAGTACCTGAGTTTGTGTGATTTCTGAAATAAAACCTTCAGCAGCTTCGCTACTTCTGGTTTTATTTCAGAAATCACACAAACTCAGGTACTATCTTCGCTGCTTCAGGTTTTATTTCAGAAATCACACAAACTCAGGTACTATCGACCGATAGAACATGAAAAGAAACGTTCTGATATTATATTAGAACGCCGTCAAGATTTCATTAATGAACCGGGCAGCTAACAAGGAGGTATGTTCTCTTCCGTAAACGTTTACAGACTGTGTGACGTGCAAACGCTATCGGGAATTCGGTTTTCACAACGTCTTTCTAAATACGACGTCAGTAAACAAAAGATAGATACTGCCTCTCAAATCTTGAAGGAATGTTATGGTGGACAATCACATGGCAATGCATGCACGGCAATAGCCCCGCTTTTTGACGATGAGTAGTGTAGATAAAAAGAACCACAGTCGATACGCAACAGAGGAGAGGACATTTAGTCCCACGGAAACACAGAGAAAACTTAAACAAATTTTCTGCAAAATATTTTTCAACAAAGAAGTTCAAATATTTATTTGATTCAAAAAAGCAATAACAATATTATAATTTCAACTGAAACACTAAAGCACGGCTTTGTTCTCATTTCGTCCCCCGAGTTTCAATGTGTTATATGTGCCAGTAGGCTGCCAGTAGGCACAGAGAACACATTGAAACTCAGTGTACGATTTAACTAGATTGCAGTTAATAATTTGTGATACAGTAGAATCCTCTTAATTGAGTATCCATTTTGCCAATGAAAATTATTCAATTAACAGGAGTATACAATTAACAGGGATTTGGTCAGTTTCCTGTGTTCTGGAGGTAAACTGAACATTTATTCTATTATATCTTGTTTGACAGAGCTCATAGAGCTATGTCAAACAAGATATAATAGAATAAATGCCTGTATTGGATGTGGTGAGGCCAGAAAGGTTGATAAATAAGGGGAATTTGGTGCGTGTCACAGTAATTTTTTTGACATATTACAACAATTTATATACAATTAACAGGAGTTTACTCTACAACCCATATGCAATTAACAGATCAAATTTGTACTGAAGGTATGGTAAATGGTTTTGTGTTTGAAAATTATATTCAATTAACAGGGATATACAATTAAGAGATATCCAATTAAGTGGGTTCCACTGTATCAAATATTATAGCGATTGTTTTCAATAATACTTGTAAAATGAAGCGAGTTTCTGTTCTATTCAAACCAGGCTGGCTTTACTGCGAATCCAATGGAACGCTTCCGATTATGATAAAAAAAAAACTTCCGTATTTTGGACGATCATGAAACAAGGCCAGTATTCATCAACGAACGTTTCTGCAAGATTTTTTGCATAAGATCATCTTATGACGGTTTTGCGCATTACTTTCGTATTCACGAAAATATCGCAGCCGAGAAAGTGCCAAAGTTACGCTAAAAAGTTAGGACACCTACCCACCATGCCTAAGTTCTTCCTAACTATAAAAACAAGGCGGCTGCTTATTTGCTATTACAAAATTGTCTTGACTTGCGATGCGAGAGAGTATATAGGGAAAGGACTAACCCTCTAGACTCGATATAGATATCATTCAGAGGTACTGTCTGACCCGGGCTCAGATATGTGATATGTGTAAAGTGGTTAGAGAATGACACGGAGAGAATGTCTCGACTGCAAGTGTTAACAGCATTATGGTTCTACGCGACCGGCAACTTTCAAATGGTGAATGGGGATGTCCATAACATTAGTCAACCCAGTGTCCCAAGAATAGTGAGTAGGATGTCTAGTGCCGACATCATGCTCCACACATCAATATGCCAACAGATGAAGAAAATCTGCGCATTGTTAAAATGGGCTTCTACACCATAGCTCATTTTCCCAATGAACTATCATCGGTGCGGTGGATGGTATATACGTATAACAGAATAAAAGCGCCATTGGTCGACGAACCTGCGTTTATCAATCGCAAACGCTTCCATTCCATTAACATAAGGAAGTATGCAACAGAAATTTTTTTTGATGTTGTTGCCCGATGGCCCAGATCAGCTCACGATGCTTTCATATTCAATATGTCTGTCTTGATTTAGAGAGAAGTGTGATTCCACCAGAGTGGTGTACCGGAGATACCGGGTACTCATTGAGACCATGGTTGATGACAACAGTCCGGATTCCAACCACACAGAAGGAGGCTGCCAACAACGCGGCGCATCGAAAGTCATGTAAGCCAACTGAACGGACATTCGGGGTCTGGAAAATGCGCTTCAGGTGTATGGACACATCAGGAGGAACACTGTTGTTCACGCCCGATAGATGTTGTAAAATGGCGGTTGCAACAATGGTGCCACTTTCGACTGGATTAATCCGAACAGAAACTACTTAAATGACCTACACATCTGGGACATGTCTATGGGACACATAGAGTGTAAATTCATGTTAATTTTTATAAAGACATTTGCATGGATACACATGTATCAGCCCCTATATGCCCCCCCCCCCCCATTCTTGTTTTACAATTAATGTGGTGAGCGCTAGCGGAATCATACGCCTTGATCAATTTTTCAGGGCAAAGATATTTCTGTGGCAGTAAGGTTTGGGCTTCGTTTCCACATGTCGCCGACAAACCTGAACAAAAACTGATACTGGGTCTAGCCATATGTTTTTGGGCAAAGAGGTCGCATCATTCAATCCACGTGAAGTTCGTGTTGATCAATGTCGATCCGCTGCGGTTGTCAACTATTATGTAAATAGACCTAACTTTCATGCTAAGTTTCCGAACAGTAGGCATACAGTTAGTAAGTCTTCAGCAGCTATATCGTCCGTAAAGTTTTTGTTTTTTAAATAACTATTGAAGAAATAAATGCCAATATTGGCACGTATAAGCAAGTATTACAGTGATAAATCTGTTGGAGGTAATACACCATGAGAGATTTCAACTTAAACTGAGCGGAACTGTATTGCTTAACTCTGGAGTAGGAAAGTCAATCTAGTACAAGCGTAGGCATGCTTTGGTGAATCCCGTAAAGAAAATCCTAGCTTGTGAATAAGATCTAGGTATGGGATCTTCCTGTCTACCCAGCCGTTATTGTTCTGGTAGAAGTGTGAAACTTTTCCTGATCAAAGAAATGCCGACGATAGTTTTCTTCAGATTAATGGTAAGTTCAGTTGAAAATTTAACTGCAAATTCAGAGTAGGGAAATGGCAAAAAACGAACAAAAATTATTATTAATTATTTATCATATTCCTAAACACACATTATTTCATAATCTCATAATTATTTATCATATAAATACACATTAGTGTATTAATAAAAATAATGAATAACACAACAATGTTAATAATAATAATAATAATAATAATAATAATAATAATAATAATAATAATAATAATAATAATAATAATAAATAACATTAACCCTTTAACCCTGGTTTCCTGGAATGATATTGCCTTTGTGTACATTTGCGGTCAGATGGGTCCGTTACAATATCAATATTCAGGGAGGATAAAATAATAACTGCAGTCTGCAGCCGTCTGGCTGCAGACTGTAGTTATGATTATATCACCAATGCCTCGTGGACAAACCTCTTATTATAAAACAAAAATCGGACGAAATTATGCCGTGGACCGAAATCTCGGTCTTACGAGTTCCAAGTTCTCTATATATATATATCAACCCATCAATTAAGTCCGGAGATGAAATAAAGGCTCTCTGTTTTGATACGGACTATAACCTTCACCCAGGTGTTAATTAAAACTAGTGGGATGGGCGAACAGGAATAATCCGTAGGTATATCTTTGGAAAATATTTATGCTGTATTGATGAATACGGGCCCAGAGCTATAAAGCAGGTGCTCTTATTTCTGACAGTTTCTAGAAAAGTAATATTCTTAAATGGGTTAACATCATGACTAGATTTACATTTTATAAGGTTTCAAATAGAAGTGAAAATGGTCAAAACTGTTAATCAGATGGGGTCGTGATAACCCTTAGTTATTCCCAGCTCCTTACAGTACGTGGAGAGTGTATTATCATTAAATCACCCGCAGAGTGGAGATTCCACCCGAGCAATAATTGCAAATTTATTGCAAAGCATAACCATCACAAGCAAAGTTCCAGCGAATGGACCTCCGGGTTTAACCCGGAGGTCCATTGGCTGAAACATTGCTTGTGTTTGGGGCGCGGTGGCTCAGTAGGTAGAGGTGCAGGCTGCAAGCCGAGAGGTCCTCGGTTCGAATCCCACCTGCGGCAACCGCGTTGTGTCCTTGGGCAAGACACTTCACCCCCATTGCCCATGTGGGGGCACGATGACGCCGTGTACTAAGGCGTACTGCACGTCGATGGTACGCATGTCTTCAACCAATCTAACCCTGCCTGTGCTGCAGTGCGGAGTTACGATGTTGGGGAGCTGGCAGCTGCTCGTCGTTGCTCGGTGGTTCTCTCCGGGTACTCCGGCTTCCTCCACCCGTAAAACTGTCACGGTCATGATTAGCCATTGTGCATAAATATGTGACCTTAAGCATCAATAAATAATAATAATAATAAATATTGCTTGTGTTTTATGTCCACATGTTCAGAATTTGAAAGAGATTCTTTTGGTGATAACTCCACTCCGCGGGTGATTTAGTTACAATCCACTCTCCACGTACTGTATTTGACATTCGTTATCAACCGATTATATGGGTTGGTCCGTAATCAAACTACACCAAGAAAGAATTACCACAATCATTATCAGAGGTCAAATTTGGAGGAATTGCCCTGTGGTATCAGATCTTTGACTGTAGAGATGCACAAGACAGAGCTTTCTAGAAATGATCTTGTTTATTTATTCATTATTTATTTATTTATTTGACATGCCCAGGTCGAAAGTTTATAAATGAAATATAGTGGATTGGAAGGAAACGAGGTTGAAAAGTCCATAGTTCAAACCCGACTAGCGGTAAAATCGTTAGGGCCTTGTGCAAGGTACTTAATGGCGACTGCCTACCGGGTGTGTACGTCAATGGTGCAATTCTTGTGCTGAGTCAGTACGTCAGACAGTTATCTCGTCGCTCTCGGGTGTTCCGGCTTCCTTCACCCGTGTAACTGTGCGATCCAAAGTGACCCTGTCTCTGGAAAGTGCCAATAAATAAATAAATAAATAAATAAATAAATAAATAAATAAATAAATAAATAAATAATTCGTTAATTCTTTATTAATTAATTAAATAATGAATTGATAAATAAATAAATAAATAAATAAATAAATAAATAAATAAATAAATAAATAAATAAATAATGAGGTCTGGGGGAATAAAAACACCTGGTATTGAATGTTGTCATATTTCATTTCTCGACCTGTTATATTCAGTATTTACACTGGCTTGGGTGTCAAATGGAATATTGGTCCGTGACAAATGAATTTTTTCTGGTACCAAATGAAAGAGTTTAGCGCCAAATGAAATCCGATTTTAAACAAATTAACTACATGTATGCATTAGCTAAAGCATTGCAGTTGGTACTTTGTTGCACTCAAATTGCAATATCATAATTTAGTTTACCTGGATCTTTTGAGTTTATTTTAGGAATGATCGTTTGTTTCTGTTTATTTCTTGAGTTATAAACCCCAAGAACAAAGGCCAAACATAGTGTAAATGGGCGTAGCAAAACAGAAACAAACTGTCATTCCTTATAATTAAACTTACTGAGCAATATATTTAAACACTCTCTACTGTGCGGGGTTAAAATAAAAAAATAACAGGTCGCATCATGGTTCCTAGTGATAACTGACAGGGATGTGGCTAGAGGGTTTCAGCTGGGTGGTGGGTGGGGGGGGGGGGAGGGGTGGGGGGTGCCAACGGTGTAAATTCCAACTGTGAGTGGTTTCGATAGGTGGTTGCACTGCAGCGCTGGGTGATATCTTTTAACCCTTTACCCCACGAATCGCCCGCATCTACCCGCGTAATATGCAAATACAGCTGCTGAAAAAATATTATTTCTCGAAAAATTTCAACAAAACCATTATCGTCGAGCTCCTTCCAAAGAGGGGTCACATGATATGTTTTTGTCGAAATGTTTTAAAAAAATAAAAAAAAATGATATTTAAAATAATGAATTTTGATATCGTCTGCGTTGGGTAAAGGGTTATGAACCCTTCTGAAAATTTTCACTAGTCCTGAAACGGAAAAAAGCATCATTTATAATGTGTCTGGGTAAGAAAATTTACCGGATTGATGTCAGAGTCGAAGTTTTGAGGCCATGTCAATTTTAGAGTAAGAAATTTGAAACTCAAGTTTCCAGTTGGAAATAAAAGATCAAAATTTCTCGTCATTAGTTGGAATTTAATATTTTTCGTGAACAATGTAAATTTATTGATTTATTCCAACTATATGATCATTGACCTCGGAATTTCCAACTATTGAAAAAAATACTCCTAGCTGGGGGGGGGGAGGGGGGGGAGACCCCCCCCCCCCCCCACACACACACCCCTCCCTGTCGCCACATCCCTGATAACTGAACAAAAAAAGGTATAGTTTTCTAAAATTCTGTTTGAAAAAAACGATACATTTCACTGAAAAATGTTCTTGTATCATTAAAAAGTTTATCGACCAATGAATTGCGTAAGTTAAAAAGCGTGAATACTGGTGATATTTTATTTATTTATTTATTTATTTATTTATTTATTTATTTAAGTTTAACGACGTTTTCGACAGCCAGAGTCACCTAATGTCAAACAATTTTACGGGTGGAGGAAGCCGGAGTACCCGGAGAGAACCACCGAGCAACGACGAGCAACAAGACCAACTTCGCAACGTACTAACTCCACACAAGCAGGGTTAACATTTGTTGGAGACGGGTGCTCCATCGACTGCATTATGCTTTAGTACACCGCGCCACCACGCCTCCACGTGGGCAATCAAGATTAACTCTTTACCCAACGAATCGCCCGCATCCACCCGCATGATATGCAAATTCAGCAGTTGAAAAAAATATTATTTTTAAAAAAATTTCAACAAAACCATATCATGTGACCCCTCGTTGGAACGAGCTCGTCGAGCTCGTTCCAACGAGGGGTCACATGATATGGTTTTGTTGAAATTTTTTGAAAAAAGTTAAAAAAGTATATTTAAAATGATAAATTTGATATCGTCTGTGTTGGGTAAAGGGTTAAGTGCCTTACCAAGGACAAAACGCAGTTACCCCTGGCGGGGATCGAACCGCAGACCTCTCGGTTTGAAGTTCAATGCTGTAACAATTGAACCACCGCGCTCCTTGGGTGATATTATTAAATGCTATAGAGTGAAAAGCATAGTAAAATTCCACCGGATGGTGATCCTGTTACAATACGCTCGAAATCCTCTGTCAACAAAATTGTTATCACAGTACCGTTTTGTAACTTATTTCCACTACAACTGTATATTTTCATTACACTCTAGAACTCGAGAGACTGATTTTCAGGCCCAGGATCGTCAAGCTATCTGAATTTATAAAATAAATGTTTGCTATGGGAATTTGGTGGATGGACCAATCTACATTTTTAACGTGCAGCCCCTAGGCCTTAAACATATTTGTAGTTGGTCTACCCCAAATAATGAATACAGACTCTTCCAATTGATGACATTGCATTAGCATGGGAGATATAATTGGTATTCAAAGGGTTGAAATGTTCATCATCCTGTCACACTCCTTTTACACTGCACACGAATAAGTTGACAGATAAGTGGCAAGTATATTTTATGCATTTTTTTACTCATATTATAACAGTTTTAACACTTGACTGTCGTGAATGTTGTCCCGGTGTGCTTTTCAGGAATCAATATTATGATCTCGTATTGGCAATACATGAAGGAATAAAAGGAGACAAAACTATTCAACTGCTATTTTTAAAAATGTAGCGGAGCTGTCACGCGTGTTACAGCTTACTTACATATTAAGCTACGTTGTGATCGATGCCTTTTTGTGTTTTATCTGTTTGTTTGTGCATGTACAGAAGGATGTACATCTATTAAACTGTCAACAGTTTGAAATGAAATAAAGCTGGTATGTCTGGTTGATAGGCGAACTTTCTAACAACAATAAATTATCGAATAATTAGTAAGCAGCTAATTATCTGCACGTATTTCTCCTGTCAAGATATAAATTACGAAAAATATCGTTTATATATAGAATATACCCATAGTCGCTAGCTGTATCAAATGTTCACCACGAGTGGTGAACATTTGGTACACCAAGCTACTTTGAGTATATTTTATTTATACCATGATCGTCGGATTATTAAGAGTCGCTATTATTTTTTCTCGATTTTACTG